>CM042441.1:8687231-8974731 GCA_023631565.1 Gymnocephalus cernua
CGAAGGTAAGCCTGCATACACGTCAGTGCTACTTGGTCGCCTCTGACTGCAGTGGCTGTGCCCTGCACTGGTAATGGACAGCCTGGGAAACATGCTGAGTGCTTCGTGGGGCTTCCTTGATTGCTGCCAGGGGCTGACAGAGCTGCACACTTTGCTCATCATGAATGTGTCGGGGGGCTATATGTCGCCCAGAGAGGCTCCATCTTCTTTTACACCAGCTTGCATCTCTGCTCACTGCCCGCATGAACTTGTTCTGACCCACATTAATTCATTTTTATTAGTCAAACTAGTAGCTGAAAATGTGTAGAGGCTTAGGTGTGTTTTGTGAATTTTGTGGGGGAGGTAGTTCACTCTTGTAAGCTCACTGAAGCAAACTGAAGTTATCATGTATTAATCTGACAGTTAAGATTTAAAAGTGAAATTAATATTACTACTAATATTAATAGTATAATGTGTATAAGACAGTAAACAGGTACTAGAGATGTCCAATCCCTGATGTCTTTGTCAGTCACAAAGCACAAGTGATCATGTTTTGGTTATAAAAAAGGTCTCCTTAACATCCAGATGACTGACCGCTTCCTTTAGACAACTCTAATCATTAAAAGTCTAAATAGCTACTCAAATGTAGCCAGCTTCACTGACTTTGCCTTCGCAGACATCAAAACAAACAAATCAAAACCACGGCCGGAAAACAAATCCAAACAATTTCGGAGACACCATCCCTGAGAGAAACGTGTTATCTTTCACAGCATGTTCTCTGTGTTTACGCTATGTGCCTCTGCATATAAACCACTACAGTACTAGCCATTTGGGAGAGTCAGTGTTAGCTTTTGGACTTTTGACTCTCACCTTTTTATCGCCACCTGGCACAATTGTTGACAGTGCGTGTCATCCTCTGTGACGGCTACGAGCTGGCACGAGAAGAAGCAATGCACATGAGGTGACAGTAATCATTTCATCCCTCCTGAATAATGCAGTCCAGCTTTGGGCCAATCGGTGAACAGCATGTCACCCTGTGGTTGTTTGTTGTGCAGGATGTAAAGTATTGAAATGTTTTTGACTGACTCACTTGAATGATTGTAAATATTGGCTAATAGTTGAAGCACCTTTTTGGGGAAAATAACTGTTATTCTTAAAGTGTAGTAATGCAGGGGATGTTGTAGCGAGGTGCATCAGGGGTCATTATGGGAGACAATTTCAAGGCTCTCACCCATTTATGAAGTAGTATATGCAGAGCTAGTGTGGGGGTGAAGGAGGGAAAGGGAGGGGGCGGTGGAAGACAGGGGAGTAGTCTGATTAATTAAACACTCACAGGCTGCAGCCAAGGAAAGGCATTAGGCCTCTAGCTCATTAAACACTGCCTCGCCGCTAACCAGGGAAAGTCAAGCTATGTAAATTCTCACCCTATGTGTGTGTGTGTGTGTGTGTACGTGTGTTTGTATTTATGTGCGTGCTTTAGGAATGAGGATTAGCGGCACGGGGAGTTAGCGTAATGGACAAGCCGGGATGAATTGTTCAGTGAAGCAGCAACTTGATAATACACACATATCCAGCCTCTGCTGCTGTGGAGAGCTACAGGACATGCACACCTGCACCCATGTCATCAGTCAACATGTGTGAGTGTGACATACATTCATGCGTGAAATGTAAAAATCAGTGGCGGCCCCTTAACATGTACAATGTTTTGAATCTGAAAGGACACACAAAATGGCCAGGTTGTGCTGAGAGAGTCTTGTAACTGGCAACGATTGCCTGGAGAGCCTGTGAAGAAAAATATGCAATTATTTTCTTTCCACCTTCTGTTTCTCTCTCACCTCTTTGGATTCATGCCTCCCTCTACCTCTTTATTTTTATGTTGTTTTTTTTCCAGCTCAGTCCTTGCTACCGTATTTTTGTATTATTTTTGTATTATTTTTGTCAAATATCTTACCTATCAGCTCACCAGGACTCGTAAACATGCTTTTTTTAAGGTTTGCACAGCTAAAAACAGGCTCTATTTCCTTACGTATATCTATAAGTACTATTTATAAAATAGTATTGAACTCTTTGACACTTGACCAAGTACTATATCCAGTTTTAAAATGCATACATTTCATCCATTACTTCCCTTTGAAGGTACAGGAAGCTAATGATGTGGAGAAGTAGGAGGGAGGACACAGGGAAGGGATTTTTTACCACAGTGGGAAGCATGAAAGTCAGAAGCGTTTGATCCTAGATATCTTAAAAGCTCCAGAGGTCTACTGTAGCTTTCTAATAAGCTCTTTGAAGACCACCTTTACAGTGTGTCCTTTTATCACAGGGGTCTTACTGCAGCTTTGCCACAAAGGAAGAAATAGGCCTAGGACGCTCTCAGGTTTTACCTTGTCACAGCAAGACTAAATGGTTCAGATGATAATGCGTGTTTTATTCCAACCTGCAACCTCCATTACCTGAGCTTTCTTTTAGCTCCCATCCCCATGGAAAACTGTATCACTGCAGGCAACAACGAAGGCAGATTTTTTTCTTCTGACTTTACCCCCTGTATTTGATATTTATATACATATCTGCCCCTTTTATATTTATTGTGCTAAATACTATATTGTCACAACAACCCAAAAATATGTTGAAATTGCTCTGGAAAGAAAAATAAAGCAATAATGTTCAACTACCTTTTGGATGGCAGGACTACTGCAGCTGCAGGATTAAATGTAAAGGAAAACCTACCTTTTCCACAAAGTTTTCATCCATCAGAGTCACGTAGCAGAGCATCAGGTGAGGAAGGAGCGTCGTGTTCAGTATCCTGTTTACTGCGATCCTTTCACAGACTCTGACAGAACTGCTCTTTTTATTTCATGGCTCAGCAGTCCTCACTACGCAATGCATGAAAATGAGTCTTTCCTTACTTTGCACCTCGCAAGGGTGTGGCATTTGCAGGTCTATCAAAGCTGGGAACTTCAGTACTTTGTTAGAATAAAAAAATGGAATAAGTAATCTGCTTGAAAGAGAAGCGCTCTCCTGCAGCGTGTGTAGATGCTATGAATAAAACAAACTGACCTTTGCTACTGATGCATCTTCACCGTTAATTAGGAGGAACTGGCAGTGAATATGCAGCTCACTGCCTGGCTCTGTGTTTGACCAAAATGAGGTGTCAAACACAGAGTCATTGTTCACTCTTTCACACGCTCCTGTCACCCGGAAAGACCAGTGATTTTCTCTTGCAAAGACACAACAGGGGTTATACTGATTGTTTGTTTTGATTTTGCCTAAATGGGCAGTTACCAGATTCAACTGCAAACATGTTTTCTGTGTCTCAGATTGCTTCTATTGTTTACAGCTTTGTGGCATCCAGCATCTTTAATTGAAAGAACCATTTGTTTGGCATTTACAATAGACACATTTTAGAGAAATGATTCATATGTGTTTTGTTTGTTGTCTCCACCGCTGCTTGCTTGTGTATTAGTCTTTTGATGGAATTGTCTGTTGAGAAAAAACAGTCTGCGTTGATTTCATTTTGTGTGTAGAAGTGTTGGTATAGACCTCGGTTGATCAAATGCTCTTTTGGGGGAAGCAGTGGGAAATGAAGTGCTAGTCTTTTGATTGTTTCTGAAAATTAGCTGCTGCGACGTTATTACCTTTTTATCGGAGTGTGGTCATGAAGTGCGTGCACATGGACATGCAGTACACACAATCATTTTCAAAGTAATTAATGCACAAGCCACATAGAGACTATAGTATAATAATATTTTGTATAACATAAGCTTGAAGTGAATTTGGTATGCAGGGGGTATGTAGGGTGAGCTACACATTTTACTTTCTGACTTGGTTTAGGTAGCATTTTCAATTCTTGTTATTTCTTTTGCATTCATGCAAGATTTGTCTGTGTGAAAACAGGAAATATGTTAATGCAAATGCTCATCATACTTTTATGGTTTCCATCCTGGAAAATGATTGTATGCTGAGACACTTGTGTCAGGTTGTAGCAGCCTTTCCTCACCTTTTTAAGTTGCCAGGTGTGCTTGCTGTGGTAAATCAATCAACGTAAGGTTGCAGTGTTTCAATGTGCAGTTTTGGAAAACATCACCATGCTTCTAACCAAACTGGTTGGTCCACGTCTGCATACTGTGGGGACATACAGGCTGTCAGGTGCAGTAAGAAGGTAGAGCTGCTTAGTGGATAAGTGACAGAGGTTTTCTGCTCTAATAGCGCCTGGATCTGTCAGTTGCCACCATGCCAAAAAAGAAGAGAGAAACTCGATCTCAATCAGCCTTTTCTGTAAGAAATGGATGAATTGGGAGTGAAAGGACGTGTGTGTGTGTGTGTGTGTGTGTGTGTGTGTGTGTGTGTGTGTGTGTGTGTGTGTGTGTGTGTGTGTGTGTGTGTGTGTGTGTGTGTGTGTGTGTGTGTGTGTGTGTGTGGAGCAGGAGGGAATACATTCATTTATCCTGGTGACAGGTGAGATGGAGAGGTGTGACCCAGAGGCACCTTACTGAGAAAACTAGCGAGCCACTATGCATATCAAGGATGACAGGATTTATTTGCCTCTGAATTATGCCATTGGGGAGGAGATTTATTTATTTTTTAAATGTAAATCAAACATGACACACAGCAAACATGACACACACAAAAAACTATTTTAAAACCACATACTCTAAAGAGCTTTCCAACATGGACATTTCTTTCTTGAAAAGGAAGGCCAATTGTATTGGCTGAACCATTATCTCAGCTGATCAACACCTCCATGACTTGTTGAAAATCCCCACAAATGTGGAAACAAGCTAGAGTCATTCCAATTTTCAAATCTGGCGCAGCGGATCAGGCAATTATCGGCCAATAAATATCCTGTTTTCTCAAAGGTTTTGGAAAAGATTGTAGCAATACAACTAACGAATCACCTATAATTAAAAAACTATCTGCACCCTTTACAATTTGGGTTCAGATCTAAATTCTTATTTGCTGGAAAAAAATAATGCAAATAGCCCGATGGCTTGAAAATTCATGCCTGGCACTTAAAGTGCTCATATTATGCTTTTTGGCTTTTTCCCTTTCCTTTATTGTGTTATATATATTTTTTGTGCACGTTTTAGATTTACAAAGTGAAAAAGCCCAAAGTCCACCCCAAAGGGACTTACCATCTCCAACAGAAAACACTGTTCACAAACTACTTCAGAGACAAACGTGCGTCACTTTGTAACACACGTTATAATGCTGACCTAGCTACTGCGCACGTGCGACTCCCAACAAAGATGGAACAGAAGTGAGATGTCTCACTCTGTAGCTAAAACAGAGAGCTCAGCACACAGGGTGAAAAGAGGAGCTGCAGCAATGTGCAGTACAGTTTGAAGATTAAACCACATAAACCTATTCTGGTACAACCTCTAAATACAATTATGAAACTGAAAATGGGCATAATATGAGCACTTTAAATGTAAAAAAAACAACCTGTGTCTATCTGTTTTTCCTCCGGAAAACGGCGTACACCAACCAAATTAGATGTTATCATAAACTATCAGCTCACAGAGCAAGTTCCAGAGGTCAAATACCTCGGTTTAATGCTGGACCCTCTCCTGAAATTTGACAATCAGGTGAAAAAATAAGACAGAACCGTCAAAGCCAACTTTATTTATTTAGACTAATTAGGGACTGTCTAACCTTTGATGCTGCCAAAACATTTCTGCATGCAATGATTTTTTTCACACCTGTTATTGTGCTACCTCATGGTCGCAGGCAAGTCCATATGTGACTAAGCCATTAGAGAGACTCTACAATCGTGCATTGAAAATATTGGGCAAAAGGCCAACCAAATCACATCATTGTCATGTCCTGAAAGATCTGAACATGTTAGGATTTGACAACTACATTGCATTTGCAAATTCTAATCTCATCTGGAAGTGCTTACATTAACATGCTCCTCAGGCTCTCTGTGACATGGTGCAACCATTACAGGCCAGTGGATTGTCCGCTAGAAACACAATTGCAGGGAACTGTAAAATATCCTTTTAGAAAAACCTCCTGGCCAGACATCATTCTCTATTAAGGGAGCTAAGGCATTGAATGAGCTGCCCATTGAGATAAACGCAATACAAAATAATAAGCTTTTTAAAATTAAACTGAAGTTTTGAATTGATAATCAGACCTGTAGTCACATATAGGGGTGGGACAGCATGGGGTGGTGTGTGTGTATGTTTATGTGCTTCATATATTTTAATTGTGGCAATTTAATATTTCTTTTTATGACTGTTTGTTTAAAGCCCTTCTAGGGACGGGCATTGGAAATTAGCAATAGCTATAAATGCTGTGATGCTGTACATTGGAGATGTATTGCTATTCAAATAAACATTAAATGAAATTTATTGAGCTCATTGTAAAATAAAAAGTTTATATGCAATGTTATGAAGCTATATCTTTCACTGGATTCTGTTGATGTTGGAAAATGTCTCTATTACTTAACATTAGAAAACAGAAATGACTACCAACATTGTCTACAACTTTAGTTCATTTTAGTGTGGAAGCTTTTTGTTCTGATAAAGTTGGTCATTTCATTTGACTGCAGATTGAAGGTGAGACTGGGTTTACTGCAGCAACTTCATTGCATCTTCCTTGCATCCATTCTACTGTTGTACGTTCTGTTCTGTTATGCAGTATTGCATACGTGTATGTGTGTCCAGGTGTGTGTGTTTGTGTGGCGCAAGTGCTGCAGCATTGTCCTTATTTAAAGAAAATGTTCATTAAGGCAACATGCTAAATTACTCATACTCATTAGGCATTCAGGTATTTTAGAGAATAAATGAAATAATCTTATACACCTTCTGTTTAAATGATTGCCCACATCGTGTGAATATTGGCATTGCTGATGGTAGAATCAGCTCAGTGTTGTGAAATCCTCATGCTGCATGAGGGCCAAGGAGGTGAGATGCACTGCCACTCTTTCTTGTAAATATGATTTTGTTTGTTTGTGGCTCTCTATAAATCAATTGTGTGTCACTAATGAAACGTCTGAATCATAGCCTCCAACTGAAGGACTTGCTGGCTGTGTTTGGGGAATTTTAATGAAATTTAATGAAATTGACTGAAGCACTTGGAAAGATATTCAGTCTGTCGTGGTTTTATAGTGATCTGTGTATTCAGTTGTGAGAGGCCATATCTAAATGACCCGTAGACGGACTGATCAATAAAAGCACTGGCACCTCTTGGACCTGTAACACCTCTATGCAAGCATATGTTCTCTGGGGAACTTTTGAAGCTGAAATTCTAATTACCAACCAATTGCTGCTCTTACCAAGCACTGCATTGTCTGGGAATGAGTGTTCATAGTTAAAATAGTGTGTGAGGTACATTTAGATGCTGCTTAGAGACGTATTTGAGATTAATTTGCATTCTCCATTCTTGTCAGCGATCTTCAGTTGTGATTTCAGCAGCCTGTTAAAGTAAAACCTTTATCAATGCATGTAGCCAGTGTGTCTCTCTAAGGGCAGTTGTTTATAGCTGGTTGGCCAGTGTTTTACAGCGCCCACAGCAGGCTACAGTACAAAGGGTGATCTAATTGGAATTTGTTCATGATATCGATTGTGCTGTGGCACTTCCGAAATTGAGTCGTTAAAGGATATTAGCTGCTGCTAAATCGGCCCTTTATTAACCAGCAGATGAGGAATGACACAGAGGAGGCTCTACATTAGAAACCATCAGCTCCTGGTACACCACTGTCAGTCCGCCGGACTGTGCATTGGAAAAGAAAACACATTAGCCGATGTTTCCCAAGAGGCAGCAGGAAGCAAGAGTAAAAAGCAGTCTGATGAACAGTTGATTGCAAACAAGGCTCAGTTCTAAAAATGTACTGCGTAGGAAGGGTGTCGGGTCTCGGTAATGGTGATTTACGAGCACAATGTGTGCGCGGCACATTACTGTGGAGAAATGTGTGTTCATCCCACATTTTAACCCGGAGGCTTTGCTTAGATTTAGTGCAGCAAGTACACTGGAGCTGAAAGAGGATCATCTGAACTTAGCAAATAGTCTGAAGTCCACGAAAAATAAATGTACACAAGAATGGTACAGTAATTGTTTTGGTGATTTTGGTGTTCAAGGTTTGGTCCTACAGTTGCATGCAACAGGTGTCAGACAGTTGGTGGGCAGCAATGAGCGGAGTGGACAATGCAGTAATACATTACCCTGCAGTGCTTAACTCCTTTCTATATCTCATCTCCTTTCCTGTCCTGTGGCATTCCTCTTTTAAAATGTATTGTTACACTGCTGCTATAAAGCTGCAAATCTGAATGGGAATTAATTTAGTCTCTTTCTGTCTGTGGAAGGAAAGCAATGTTGCCTAACTGCTGAATTATTCAAAGGTCTTTAGACCAGTTTGACTGAATATATTGTAGAAATGACTGAAAAAGTGCAAAGCCAAAGAAGAAAATATATACAGGCAATAAAGGGAAAGGATTTAGAGCAATAATCTGGGCTTTGACAGCAGCTTTATTTTGTAGTTCTTGTTTTTGATGTCGAGAGCTTCTCTTCCTTTTTTTAAACCTCAACAACACACATACGTTATATACTGTAAGTACACACACACACACACACACACATACACACACACACACACACACACACACACACACACACACACACACACACACACACACACACACACACACACACACACACACACACACACACACACACACACACACACACACACACACATATATACACACTGGACGTATACACACATGCACACAGACCAATAGCAGTGGGTGGTTTTTCTCTTGGTCCTTATTGTATTTACTGGTCATAACATAATTTCTTCTCATAGAAAGGTGACTTTCGCTTGCACAGTGATAAATGAACTCCGACAGGAGTAGTGAGTCTGCACACCTTGCAGTTTTCAAAAGCCTAATGCGATTGATGAGGGAACACTGAGAGGTGAGGCTTTATTTTCACTCACATTCTCCGAGAACAGTATGAGGCTGTTGTTGGTTACTAGTTTTTTTTTTTTTTTTTCAAAACAAAAAGTATTTCACTCCCAAGTCCCAAGAGTGGCAGTATTCATCTTGCTTCTTTGGATTTTCTTCATCAAAAAGAAGTTATTGCTGCTTATAATTGTGTTTTCTTCCACTCCCTCGGACCCTTTGGTGATTGTGGACTGTGTTAATAATTGCACTCTGCATTGAGGGTAGAGCCTAATGTGATCAAAGAAAACCGTACCGGGTCAGGACCTTGACTCATAAGAGATGGAGTCTGGTGACCTGCTCTGACCTTATTGTCTGTAGCTGCAGGCTCATTCATTGACTCGGTGTTCGCTAACAACAGCATCATTCTGGTTTACCACCTGTCAGGTTGTTAATAATTAGAGCCGAGCAGCAAGACAAAACCGTTACTGTCAGACTAATTTGCCTGTTCCTGTGTTTTGCTAGAAAGCTGGCATCTGGCGAGCTGCTGCTTTAGTAACCAAGGATAAAAGAAAGTAGGAACAGCTGGATTGATGTTTTAAAGTGAACCCGTAAAATGGAACATAAAATAAATGGATATCAAATGTGATCTTGGGTGAGGCTTTGCTACATTAGTGGATTTAAACTGCTTGTACACTAAAATATATGTTCTACATTATTCAAAGCCAAATAAAATGTGACGTTACATAGAGACACACTATACCAGGCCATAAAATTGAATCATATTTTTTTCTTCTTCTAATTTATCACTTTTTTCTCTAGAATGACTTTCTCCTTTTTATTCTTTATCCTTAATCCTCCTATCTCTATGATTCACTTTGGCAATAATTGTCTCACACTATCTGTCTGTGTGTTTTTCAGTGTTCGGTGGCCAAGAATCTCGTGGGGTGCTGAGGAAAATCAGTGAAATGCTGGAGGTCATTATGAAGAGGATGGATGCTCTGTCTAAACTGGGTAACTCCACAGACAGCCACAGGCTGGATGAGCTCAGCTTGGCCCTGGACAGGTACGGCAAGTTGGCCTGTCTTGTGATTTACATTAGATACAGCTAATGTAAAATGCTGCCATGTACAGTACAGGTTGACTATGATTCCCTAAGACGTTTCTGAGGAAGCACATTACTTGCACAAACAAAAGGAAATGCAGTTGGCTGAAAGTACTATGTTCTTCTACTTCTTTACGAGTAATAGCACTCACTGTTTCAGCACATCTCTGCGTAAGGGGCATTTTATTTTTAAAACTGTATATGCTTGATATACAGTTGCTAGTGTTTTTTTGTTTGTTTTTTCAAAACAAAAAAATAATTCACTCCCAAGTCCCAAGAGTGGCAGTATTCATCTTGCTTCTTTGGATTTTCTTCATCAAAAAGAAGTTATTGCTGCTTATAATTGTGTTTTCTTCCACTCCCTCGGACCCTTTGGTGATTGTGGACTGTGTTAATAATTGCAAACGACGGCATTGAGGGTAGAGCATAATGTGGTCAAAGAAAACCGGGTCAGGACCTTGACTCTCAAGCGATGGAGTCTGGTGACCTGCTCTGACGTTATTGTCTGTAGCTGCAGGCTCATTCATTGACTCGTGTGTACGTTCTTCTGATTGCAGTGAGGATATCATGTTACAAGACATTGAACATTTTTTTGAGTATTAGTTATTTATTAAGTTAATTGATTAAGATACTTTAAAACTGACTAACGTTTATTTGCTTTTTTGTAGTGGGGACTAGGGCTGTCAACGAATTTTCAAAATTCGAATACATATTCGAATAGTTTTTAAACGAATTTCGAAGGTGAAAATTAATATTCGAATTTAAAAAAAAATGTGGAAAAAAACGCTCGCGGTAGCAGAGGCTGTCTGGCTGTCTGCTTTGCTAGTGGGCGCGCCTGAGGGTTCAGGGACAGGTCACAGGAGTCGCACTGTCTGGCACAGCGTCATGCTGAAAGTTGACTTGTCTTGAATGGAAGATGGCAGAAAGTGCAGAGCCCAACTCGACCGCATCAGAGAAGGCGATTTTAACCCCCCAAAATCTAAAAAGCCATGTCTGGAAGTACTTTGGATTTTTGGTCGGTAGGAGGTAAAATAGTTGAGCCGCGAGATAAAGTTGTATGCAAGCTATGTAAAATACAGTTAGCATACCATTCGACCACTATAGCAACATGAGGTCACATCTAGAAAATGTGCACCCTGGGGCTTCAGGGAGTTCTGTCAAGCAATGGTACCGTATGCCGTGGAACAGTCACCAATAGAATCGTAGAAGTGTATAACAGCACCTCAGACAAAATAAAGGAATCAATCACAGACAAAGATGTACGTGGCTCTTACCACGGACAGGTGGACATCCCTAGCGACAGCATATGTTACAGCAACGGCCCATTGGATTAAGGATGACTGGGAAATGCTTAACAATGTGCTAAAAACAAAAGAGCTTAAGGTAAGCCATATGCATGAATAAAGGTTAAATGCACTGCTTCCACTGGTTTGATTATTGACCGTTTCATGTCAAGGAAAAGCTCCATGTTTACCACAGCACAGCTCGCTCGGAGCGTTATGTCGGCTCTATAGGCTACTGTAAAACTTCAATTAATGTTAATAATATTTCAATCACTGAATGAAGCCTGCTATATTTGGGACAATAGTCGCGACCTTAAATTGCTTGCACAAAACTCTTGATCAGCACTCAAAATGTGTTTATTGATGTTCATTTTAAACCGTTAGGCTATATGCGGCATTTGCGTAGAGAGCGTGAGGGCGAGAGAGAGAAAGTGCTCGAGTGAGCGAGCGAGCGTGAGGTCTGCGGTCTCGTGTAGGTAATACGTTGTCAAATATGTTTAAACTTAAATAGACTACCTATACAAGTAGTTATGTCTCTTTGTATTAATTTGTCCTGTTATTGACGTAATGCGCGTCATTGACAAAATGCGCATGCGCAACCAGATGTTCGAATAGTTCGAATATTATGTGTTTTTTGAGCAATTTTGACAGCTCTAGTGGGGACTGGTAATGTTATGCGCTATTTAAGAATTGAAATAATCTGCTGGTGATACAGTAGGCTAGTTATACTAAATAATTACTAAAGTAGAGTGTGCAGTGCATGCTTAATAGTATGTATGTATGTATGTATGTATGTATGTATGTATTCAATATTCCTTGTACAGATGTGATGCAATTAGTGTGACTGCCTGCCAAAAAAATGACTCTATTAACAGACCTAGGACATTTAAAGTTTGCTGATTTGAAAAAAAAACAAAAAACAAAATGTCACTGCAGTGGTTATGCCACGATGCTGTAAATGATCGGGAAAGAACACCAGATCAAAGCTGTCAAGGGTAAACTCGAAGTGGTCCTCAGAACATTTGTCTAGTTTTCCACCTCAACCTGTGTGCCAGAGGTGAGTTTCAATGACATAGAGTAATGATAAGATAAAAACATGGAGGCTGAAGAGGACCTGAGAAATTAGTGTGAAGAAAGGGAGAAGGCCAAGTATGGAGCCCTGTGGCATCCCAGTAGAGCAGGTCCATGCTGTGAAAAGAGTCTTGTGCTGTGCAAACCTGGTCTTGAACAATATATGTGTTAGAACAAACACCTGGAGCTGGAGAAATAAGGTACACTGCTATATATATATATATATATATATATATATATATATATATATATATATAAATAAATAAATACATAAATACATAAATAAAAGGGAAGTGCAGGGGTCTTGCTGGACAAGTTGAAGCTTCCAACCCTGAGTTGTGTGTGCGCTCAGTATTTGCCATGGTAACACACATTTCCTCATACTCATACCTGCTCAGGGTTTGAGGAGAGAAAGCTCCCTCCTGTTTTCTGACTTTGCTGTCGTTTTGCTCCTGGACATCATCTCCCTTTTCCTCACAGCCGGTGAAATATCTATTCTGAAATCCACTTCAATCGAGCCTGCATGCACAACCTCACACAATAATGTGATGATAATAAATCTGATAATGAATTAAAAGGTATTGTAATAATATTTGAAATTAATGTCTGGCTTCTGTGAAACTGCTGTGGCCTGCAAAGGATGAACAATGACAGAAGAGGTACGAAGACGCCTCACCTGACTCGCTTTTCAAATGCCTCAGGGAAAATATTCATTGTACTCTGGCCAAAAAATGCTGCATACATTTATTTCCATCTGCAGTTTTATAATACATTCCCAGAATTTCATTTTCTCTACAAAATGCCCTGTGGATTAACTCTGTTACATAGTTTTAACAATCATTTAATTGGCCTCTCAGGGACTAAACTGGAAAATGGCAAAATAGTTACAAAGGCCAAATAGTTTTGGCTGACTTGGAAAGAATGACTTGGTGGTAAAAATGTATCTCATCCTGGCTTCATTTTTACCTCACTCCGGTTATTAAAAAACACGGCATGGCTCAAGGTCAGGGGTTGACACTGGAGATTAGTGTGATATCTTCAGGCAGGAACAACTTTGCCCACCTGCACCTGGTACATTGTTAAAAAAGTAATTAGGTTGACTTCTTGCTCGTCAACAGCTGACAGCCCCTTCTGGGTCAGGTGTGTGTGTGTGTGTGTGTGTGTGTGTGTGTGTGTGTGTGGGGCGATGAATTTGTGCTGATCTAAATTATAGAAGAGAAGGTTTGGTTACCACGTGCCTCCTGGGCAGCATGTGGAAAAATGGAATTGGAGTTTAGGATTATGTTAACTTATGCATATAAGCACAGATAGATTGCTTTCTTCTGGCACACACACACACACCAAAAAATACATGCTGCCTCAATGAAATCAGTTTTACTGCAGGAGCTCTGCATCCAGCTCAGAACCACTGTTCTATTAGTTTCTGTGATTTTCATGTTCAGGGCTGTTTAATGAGCAATGTAAATTCCAGAAATACTTCTTCATAACAAGAGAGCTTATTAAACAAATTCATTTATGTGTTTGTTTTCATGTTAAACAGGGCAATGATACAGCAGTTCCATCGATGAGTGTTGGTTGTTTATAACCTAGGCAGAACACATCAGTAAAGTCATATATGTTGATGTGCAGGGTTAAGATTTTGAAGTTTGAGATTAAGATTTACTTCTCTCTTCAATTGCTGCATGTCAGATGTTAACCAGTGAGTCTGAATGTGTGTTGAGTAGTTATGTAGAGACAAGGATCAGGATTCAATCAGTTTAATGAGATCCATTAAACATTTTGAAAATAAGATGTTCATCTCTCTAAACACTCAACATTACTTCAACAGAAATTACCCAAAACACTACAGACAGAGCATATATATATATATATATATATATATATATATATATATATATATATATATATATATATATATATATATATAATCAAATTAAAGGAGTTTGGATACAAGAATTACCACCAAAATAAAAGTCTCTACCAAGTCACTATATGATTGATTTTACAGAAACACAAGATTGTAGTGCTAAAACAATTAGTCGATTCATTGATTAGTCAGTCACAGGCACTGTACAGAGATCTGATTTTACTACATTGTGCTCTGTGATGATTATATGTGACAATAAATTAGAAAAAAACAACAGAAAATTAATTGCCAGCAGTTTTGATAATCAATCATTTATTAAGCAAAAAGGTCAAACATTTGATTTTCTTTGTTTGTAAATTGAAAAGTTTTGAGTTTTGGACCTTTGGTCAACAATTTGGGCTCTGGGAAATTGCCAGACATTTTTCATAATTTTCTGATATAAAATAGTTGACAGATCCAATTGATACTCAAAATTATTGTTAGTTGTGGTGAGAGCTACAACGATTAGTCAAGTAATTGATAATAGTCGATCAACAGGAAATTAATTAGTAAGTTTGATAACTGATAAATAATATAATTAATATTTCTAGCAAGAAAACATACTGTTTCCATCTTCTCAAATGTGAACACTATCTGTTTTTCACTGAATATCTGAATATGTTTAATTTTTGGCTGACATTGTATAGACCAAACATTTAATCAAATAATTAAACATAATCATCTGGGCATTAGTTTTTACACCAGCTTCACACTATACTGCACCTATAGATATCTGACATTTCAAGTCAACCTGACTTTAAAACAGATTTTATTTTTTTCGGACACCAATAGAAAGAGTATTTTATTTCTCAGATGTCTCTCTCAAGAATATTTAATAATTCATTGCATAAATCCATGAACCTTTAATGGAGGTAGTTGCAGTGCATTCCCAAGGTGTTGCGGCAAATGCAAAAACATTTTGCCCTCTTTGCTTTGACGGTTCATTGTTTCATAGATAAACAACATTTGGTGAGATGTCTCTTCTTCTGTGGTGTTTGCACCAGAGCAGATACGGTAACACAGACCTAGGCTCTGGGGTAAGATGAAACTTTAAGACTGAGGTCCTGGGCCGAACAAAGTTTCAGATCATTTGCTGTTCTTCTGTTTCTCATAGACATGTTACAGATTTTCAAAATATCTAGGAACTATAACACATGCATGTATATACGCATATACTGAATATTGCAAACCCCTTGTCTTTATTCTCTCTGTGTTTCATCCCCCATATATCCTTCTCTGTTGTGACTATTGCTTCTTGATTGTTTTGCCAACAGCTTATTGGCCACAGAGGTCAAGTGCAGTGAAACACATTTGCTAACAATCTAATTGTCTTCTGTTTTCATTTCCCCCGGGGACCTGCTTCAATATGCCGAGTTACTTTTTTTTTTATCTTGACAAATAAATGATCTGTCAGTGTTTTAAAAGCTTTTTCGATTTCATGCCTCAAGTTCTCAAGAATTAGCATTTCTTCCACTACTTTATGCTCACTGAAGTGTGGAAAAACAACAAATACAACTGGGTGGATGGAAGTAAGGAAGGAAGCTATAAAATAAATATAGCGTCCTCTTTCTTTTGAAGGCGCCTGATTGCTGTTTGAGGAGAATGTAGGTCGTTAGAAGATGGTTGTCGCTGGAATAATTTTAGATATTCTCTTTTTTCTTTTGTGCGTTTCAGGATTCAGCCTATAGGACTATTGGAGCGGATTCAGGCCATAGCCCAGAACATGTCTGACATGGCAGTAAGGGTGGAGCAGATCCTGCAGCGCAGCATGGCCAGCAACAGAGGTATCATTTTAACACACACACACACACACACACACACACACACACACACACACACACACACACACACACACACACACACACACACACACACACACACATACATTCTGCCCCCTCAACACCGGGAGAATACCAACTATAACTGTATCCCCTCCGATGAATCCCCCCTGTCCAATCCCTGAATCCATCCAATCTGAAGACACTTTTCCCCTCTGCCCACATAAGCCCGACTGTCAAGCCTGGATCCAGCCTAACACTTGAATGAACAATTTATGCGTGTACTTGCTGGTCCATCATATAGAACATGTCAGACATTATTCATGGAACATTACCTGTTCAAATAGCAAGGCACTGTTTGTGTGAGCGCTCCTGTGCAGCACAGTACAGTTTATTGATTGATTGATTGATTGATTGATTTTATTTGACCCTTTCATTATAAGATACGATACAGCTTTGCACTATACATTAAAAAACAAAACAAAGTCAGGATAACACAATAAAGGCCTGGGGCTTATTTCCATTGTGGTCCCTCTTCTCCATTGTTATTGCCTTATAACCACATGACTACAGGATTTTTAAATCATGGTGATTAATTACTGCCTAGTTAATGTGATCCAGGCTTGTCAGCTTTCTTTATTGGCCTTCAATCTCAATTTCAATTTTTTTTTATTGGGGCAGAGAATAGGAATCGGACAGCGCAATTTAAATCACAATTCAATTCCACTCCTGTTTCCGCGCAACATTTCACTTTATGACTGAAAACCATTCACCTCACTGTCTCATTAAAATGTATCAGACAATTTGCTGATGGTCATAATGTCTGATATAATTTAAATAAGGCTGATCTGAACCTGGCTGGGTTTTGACAGCGGCAGGCACTGTAGCACTTTTCATCGTGAGAGGTCCGCCGTTATCATGATAATCAGACAGAATGGCTGGCAATTATTTGCTTTGTGATTGTGCTCTTCGACGCTTGGCAGGATGCTGGCGGAGAAGCTGCAACTGCTCCTTTTAATAAGGCTCACTAGGCTTTCGAGGAGAAGAAAAGAGGGGGAAAAGGATGGAGAGAAGAGGCAGAAAGAAAAGAGCGAGAGCAGCGGAAAGATGGATGAGGAGGAAAAGGGAGCAAGAAAGAAGGGGGGAAGATTATGATTTTATGAATTTGCTAATGCAATCTATCTATAGTAAATCCAGTGAGTGGGGTGGAACAGAGACTTGGTCATTCAGCAGGGGAGGCCGAGCTTTGACAGGAGCTTGCTGGCTTTAGCTCTCTCATTTATCTCTGTTCAACCCAAAGACAGGAGGATGTATGCTTTAATGCAAAAGACAGACAGACCTAATGCTCAGGGGAAGCGCTGTAAAGACCAATTTGATCAATATAAGCCCTGTTCAGTCTATTTATACATATACATTGTACGGAGCTGGTTGTTGTATTGCTAAATTAAACCTTACATAAAATCTGATATATTGATAGAATTTCTAGATAATGGAAAACAAAACAGATGCTTTGATATAATCGACCAAAGATGTAAAAACACTGTAGATATTTTTCGCCTTGCCTCCATGGTTTTATCACCTTCCTCTTTGTGTTTTGACTTTTGTGTCTGTGCCATGTCTGGAAACAAAACCGCTAAACGGTGCAGCCTTTTTGCTGATTTGTGCCGGTGTCTGACGCGTGTAGGCTTTTGTTGGAGTGTGTTTGTGTGTATAGGCTTTGATGAATACCCTGTGTTTTTCTTTTTCTCCAGTCAGGGATGGAACATTAGGACAATGTGAGATTCCTAAAGATCCCCGTTATCCGGACTGTCCCAGCAAGGTGAATGTAAGTCTTCATATCTTAAGTCCAAACATATCACACAGAAAGCTAATGTGCCATTATCCTTTCTTGGTGACTCACCTTGGTGCAACATCTATTTTGTATAAGATAAGAGGATGTATAAAGGCTCCTTTTGTGGAGTACTTGTCTGAGCGACAAAGAAAAACAGAATATAGAAAAGAATAAAACAAAATGTGGGTTTATGAACACACTGTATGAATTATAGCCGCAGTAGCAACAGCAGGAAACTGCAGTGTATACGATACAAGCATAAACAATGCCGCGTGTCCAAACTGTGTGTGGAAATCGGTAAAGAAATGTAAGAAAAGCTCAAGATTTGAAGACAAGATGTGTGAAAAAACATGCACCTGCTGTTGTTGTAGGCCTCTATAAATATGCCAGGCAGTCCCACACCATATGCATGCACTATAATAGGATGTTCCTTTAGCTCCCTACACCCTCATGAGAGCCCTCCAGCCTAATAACAAAACTGGACGTTTTTCCTATTTAAGTCTCCTTCCCTTGGATGTCCACTCTTTGCACCCTACAGTGAATGTCAGAAAAAAAGTTGACCTGAACCTGATCTCAAACAAAATCTGCCCCCTCTCTCTTTCTAACATTTTCATCACGTTACCCTGCTGTATGACCTCGCCACGCTGTTTTTCTGACTCGACCTGTGAGGGGGAACCCATTACAACTATGTCTATTATCTCTGGTACTTGACTACTTAGCATCAAAGGGTCATGTCGTCAGCTCAACCCAGATAACATCTTATTAATAAAGCCGCTGGCTGTTTTTTTTTTTTCTGTGCATGTACTTCACAAAGAACCAGAGGCATCACATTGAAGTTGAAATTAAAATGCGAGAGTGAATAAGAATGACAGGCAAGTGATGAGAGGACATAAGGGATGGATTATTAACCAGCCTCTGATGACACCTTTTTACATCTTTAGTCAAATGTAAGACTTTGCTTATACATAGTGCCCCTTCAAGTACCCTTTAAATCCAAATTAAAGACCGAACTTTCAATTAGTCTTGCTTTGTGTGTGTGTGTGTGTGTGTGTGTGTGTGTGTGTGTGTGTGTGTGTGTGTGTGTGTGTGTGTGTGTGTGTGTGTGTAATTTTAGTGGAGGGCCATTATCGGCATTAACGTCCTGCATTAACGTGAGACTCTTATCGGGCGATAAAAAAACTTCGCCGTTAATCTATTCTCAAAGTTGGGTTGGGAGCTGGTCTATAGGATACTACGCAAGCTATGATGACTTTCACCTTGATATTTTAGCGCGGATGTATACAGCCTACTGACTGTAAAACAGTTCAAAATGAATGTTTAACTGAATAAACGGTTAGTAACAGTGTTTCCCACACATAGACTAATGTGTGCCTCACAATCAAGTCTACTAGTCATTATTTGGGTAGCACACATATTCTGAATGCCTTCGGCAGAATTCAAATGAGCCATTTTAATCTAGATTAATTCCAAGATTACAGTGAGATCAATCTAGATTAAAAAAATGTATCTATGCCCATATATATATATATATATATATATATATATATATATATATATATATATATATATATATATGCTATGCCTTTTTCATGACATGCCTTAATAATGTTTTTTCTTCTTATGTAACTCAATTTTATACTTGTTGTTTATGCCTGTAAAGCACTTTCAATGACCTCTGTGTATGAGAAAGTGCTCTACAAATACATTTGCCTTGCCTAAGAGCATGCTTTGGGTCTTTGTCTTCCAGTGGATGCGCGCTCGTTGGACCTCAGACCCTTGCTATACCTTTTATGGTGTGGACGGCTCAGATTGCTCCTTCCTCGTCTACCTGAGCGAGGTGGAGTGGTTTTGCCCCCCACTGGCCTGGAGGAATCAGACCGCTACACCCACCTTGAAGCCTCCGCCCAAGAGACAGGTTAAACAACATATCCACGTCATTTGTTTTAATTCCACAACAACACAGTTAGCTGAAGGGGAAAAATAGGAACCGAGTACTGGGCAACAGTTTGACATACAGTAGAGGGGAAATAATTACTGCAGAAACTTTAGTCCAAGTTCCTCGAAAGCACAAGCAGCCAGGAACACAGTAGCCGGTTTTGCAAGTCGGCGGCCAAGAACTCGAGCATGTCCTTGTCTCTGCAGGTTAGTCTCACACATGTTCAGTGTGAAGAGATGGTAAATAGACTACATTTATAAAGCACCCTTCTAGTCTTCGCGACCACTCAAAAGACTTTGCAATGTAAGCCAGCATTCACCCATTCATACATACATACATTCATATGGTTCCAGAGGCTACCATACAAGGTACCACCTGCTCATCAAAAAAACATTCACACTTCGACATGTAGACAGCAAGAGCCAGGGATCAAACAGCTGATTGGTAGACCACCGCTCTATCATCTGAGCCACAGCCGCCCTAAAAAGAGATTCTGGGGGGAAAAAAGGTCATAGTTGATTGAGACATGACAAAAGACAAACATGAATGGCAGAATGCTAAAAATCATCGTGCTGTTAAAACACTGCTACTGTAGATTTGGTAGCTTGACACTGATGCTACAGAGTGCTTTTAACTTATTTCCCAAGTTGAAACCGAGCATTTATTACTTTATGTCTTGATCAGTAGCTCCCGGGAGAATTTGAATACCCACTTTCACAGGATGCTGGCTGTCATCCCCAGTTTTCATTGCTGTTTGCCTTTTCTTTCTTGTTTTCAGCATCCACACATGATGCATTGTGCTTACAATCACTCCTCAAAGTCTATCTCACCCTTCGCCTCTCCCTGCCTCCCTTTTTCTCCCCAGAGTAATGTACAGCCTGCACGACGGGCCCTGATGTAAATTCATTCCGCAGTTCTACTTTCTGCTCTAATTGCCAGCCTGTATTCACTGAAACTAATCCCAAGGCTCCCCCTGGGTACTCTGCATTTTGCTGTGCCTGCCGCACACAAGTTGCTCTTGAGAGCAATAATTCACCTGCCTAGTGAGAGTACAGTAAAGCTCTGCATATTGATTTTTGTCTTTGAGAGAATCTGTTTCTTTTGTGTGTTTGGGAGAGGCAGTCTGTGTTTGTGTGCATCAGTTTCTGTTCTGTATATTTCTAAGTCCTCTGTGCTCCCCCATGCAGTTATTCCATTGATTAAAGCTCACATGCTGGTATTGCACTGTGATGCAGTGATTATAGTGGGGCAGAGGAGGAGATGTAAAATGAGAGCAGACTATTTATGAGGATGATCCAGAAATCCCTCAGGCAACCTGTCTGAGATGCCTAGCCCGAGGGCACTAGCAGATAGCATGATATGACAGCCTCTATGTGCTCAATACTCTCCTCTAGGGGTGGAACGATACACACAAGTCACGGTTCGGTTCATACCTCGGTTCAGACATCACGGTTCGGTTCGGTACAATGGAGGCAAAAGCAAAACAAAAATTCAGAAGGCATATTTTTTTTATTGTGCATGTCTCAGGCTGTATCACCTAGTGTCATCCAGTCTCTCCCCTGAGCTAGCTGCAACAGCCTGAAGTAGCCGATGTAAAGTAAGATTGTTTAAACAGTAGGGCTGCAACTAACGATTATTTTAATAATCGATTAATCTGTCGATTATTTTTTTCTATTAATCGATGAATCGGATAAAAACAAAAAAAGCATTAATTTACATCAATTCAATACATACATACTTGTTTTAGTTGCTAGTTGTGTAAAGGTAAGTAGCCTAATCCAAAGAACACACACTCACACACACACACACACACACACACACACTTCAAGCTTATTCAATAAATTATTACCATCATTGTAGTAAGTGCAAGTTAAGTTCATTTATACACCACATTTAAACACAGCTTAAGATGACCAAGTGCTATAAAAGAACTTTAAAATGAAATTTTAAAAGTACAACACACACAAATATATTTGTCAACAATAACTGATATGGGACAAAGCACACATACATGACAACAGCATACTACTACTCTCCTCTAATAAAAAGATCCACTTTTATGTTTTTTTAGTATCCCACCCCTTCTGCTTTAGACCAATCTGAATACAAGCCTGCTGTTAGTCTACATAAGAAAAATGAAGCACTGGCTTATGAGAATGCCACATGAGAAGTTCTCTACACTTCTGATCCTGTCTTCCAGGCTGTCTTCCAGTCTGACATCGGGGCTCTGCTGGAGCAGGTGGGCGCAGGGAAGGAATCGCTGAGCTTTATGAAGAGACGCATACGCAGAATGGCAGCACAGTGGGCCTCCGCTGCTCGAAGGCTGGATGACAAGCTCCGCAACCACTGGAGAGAGCAGAAAAGGGTGAATATGAAGCACACACATTATGCTTCTGTGCACACTGGAGGATGAAAGTGTGGGATAAGAGAACGAGTCTGTGTGTGGTTTTATCTTTTCTAAGCGATGTGGTTGCAAGATGCCGAGCCAGTAAAAAGTGCTTTTCTCAGATTTTCGTTCTTGTTATTTCCCGTAACTCAGCTCCTAATTTGATCTAAATCCATCTGTTTAGGCTTTAAAGAGTAAACCTCTTAGCACAGGATGTTTTGGATCAAACATCAGAAAGCCAGACAGTCCTTTAATGCTCGGCTGCTAAGTTACCAGAACAGCTGTGAGTTTGTTGGACTAACATCTTCTTTTACCTTCAGTTCTGTGTGTGTGTGTGTGTGTGTGTGTGTGTGTGTGTGTGTGTGTGTGTGTGTGTGTGTGTGTGTGTGTGTGTGTGTGTGTGTGTGTGTGTGTGTGTGTGTGTGTGTGTGTGTGTGTGTGTGTGTGTAAGTTGCAGACAGAGTAGATAATGGTGCAAAGGAACCCTTAGCTGGCGTTTATTGGCTTTAGTGCACTTTCACCACTGATATTTATAGGGACAGTGCTGCCTGCTGCTACAGACGTCTGATGAAATGGCATTAGATCCCTCCTGGCGTGTATGTTAAAACCTTTACAAAATGACATGTAAGGAATTAACCCAGAAAAATCTTACAATAGAAAGTGTCTGTCACACTTCTTCATTCAGACTTGATGTTACATGCAATAATACACTATTGTGCAGAATTTCCCACACTCACTGCTACACTTTCATCCCTCGATTGAGTTGTTTTTGCCTTTTTGTGGCTGTTTGATATGTTGATGACACAAGATGATTTGTTTGGTGTTTAAATGTTCATGTCTTGCTGCCAGTGGGGTGCCAGCAGTATTCTTTTGCTTTGAGCTGCGCTCAGCCAACCAATCCGTCCACTTTGTTTCAGACCCACAGAGATTATAAGAGTATGAAATAACTCCACCGCAATGTTTGCAGCTCTCAATGTGGTTCTTTACCTAATCCACTCTACACTTCCATACAACATAAGGTTTCTTATCACTGCTTAACATCCTGGGATCATTTACACTGACGAACATATGACTAACACTTGGCACAACAACACCCTCATAGCAACACTATTTTTATACCCACGCTATAGGTGAGCAGTAAATAAGCGTACCATAATTTGAGAGACCTTCACATCTGTTGAATAAATGTGAAAAGTACTGTATGTACAATAGTATTAACCGGAGAATATGCAGTAATCATATTCATGATGTATACAGTATCTCCATTAATCGTCCATTAAAGGGACACTGCACCCATTTTGCACATTTTGTTCTGTTCGAGGAGTCCAAATCAACTTATGAAAAATCTTGTTTAATGTCTTATGTGGCTCTGGAGGAGCTTTCTGAAGTCTGAAAGAATAACCCCAAGGATGTCAGTCAGCCCACAGTGATGTCATCAGGGTTATAATAATAATAATAATAATACATTTAATTTATATAGCGCTTTTCATAGACTCAAAGTCGCTTATCTCTGCATGGGATCGCCGCCCGTTGCATGCCGGTTAGATTTGTGTCCGACTCGATCCCGACTTGCTCTGACGTCATGCACACGTGGGCAACGATAACCTCACGAGATCAAGGCGGCCACAGGTTTGAGATGCAGGCAGCGCAGTTGTCAAGTCATTTTATTTGTATAGCACATTTAAACGAACAACAGTTGACCCAAAGTGCTTTACAGGTAGAACAAGGAAGGCAGAAACAGTATGCCTTAAAAATACATAATTGTTTATGCGAGGTACCATGAATATAATTGGGCAAAGGTAGAATTAAATAATGTAACATTGAATAAAACACCAAAGGAACAACGTTAATAAACACAAAAAGATATGAAAAAAACCCACCAGCAATCAAAGGGAATTAAATGCAAGAGAGTAAAAATGCGTCTTCAGATTTGATTTAAAACTAGCAATTGTATTACATGATTTGATATGGGGTGGGAGGGAATTCCAGAGTTTGGGGGCTACTACAGAGAAGGCTCGGCCCCCTCTGATTTTTAGGCGTGTCCGGGGGATGACGAGGAGTTGTTGGGTTGTGGACCTGAGTGCCCTGAGTTGCTTTTCACAGACTGCAAGACCCAGAAGGACCCAGGGCATGCTGGGAAACGCCTGCCTCTCGGCTGATCTAACAGCTGATTGTTTCAGAATCGACGTTTTATTTTTTTAATTTTATACTTTTTATTGTTTTAGAATCGGAGAGATTCAAATTGCTTTTTGTCTGATTAAAAGGCTTATTCTGTACCGAACACGTTGTGTGCCTGATGGTGTCGTTTAGAAATCAGAGAGACTAAATCCGTTCTGATTACGGATCATCTACAGTCTGTTGTTTATTAACATCAACAACAGATCACATGTAGAGCATTTTGACAGCTACTCTGTCTTAATAAAAAACAACTGGAGACTGTGTACAAGCAGATATGTGTCTGATAACATTTTATTAAATCAGAATCTGACCTAAAAGGATTTGAGTGTTTCTTTGACTTCCTGTTCAGCATGAAGACTGCTGGAATCGGCTGGAAACTGTCCACTTTACAGGCGCGGTACAGTTCATCTCGAATGATCCTGCTTTACTAACTGGAGATGTGGGGTTTGAAAGAAGTGGCCAATTACTAGGCAGGAAAGGTCTAATTGAAGGCTATCCAGTTGCGTTATGGGAAATATAGGATCCAGTGTTTTGGGAGCTTTACCCACACAAGGGAGTAAAGGTTCAAAATATTGCATCATCTTTTGGTTCATATCTCTAGTGACTGAAGCTGTAGCTGCAGCATGTCGATTGACATGTTTTAATTATGTAAAGACATGTTCAAGGAGTTCAGATAGAGCCTGTATCAGGGCCACATTTAGTTCAATGTGTTATACGTATGTCACTATTTTTGGTAGCCTACTGTAGGCCAGTATGTACTTTATTTTCTTTATTCATTGAAGACTCTATGTTTACAGGTTTATGGTGATGTGCAATGTGCTATAGGTTTTGCTTTTGGTAAAGGAGCTGACAGTATCCTGGCATTCTGCTCTGTGTGCTTGCCATCAGTTTCTTTCATTGGCCAGTTTTCAGATGGGTAAATCAAAGCCTGTTATTAACAATTTTCTCTTCCAAAGTTCTTCCCCACTGTGGAGAGAGCTCTGTGTTTGACAGTAATAGTTACTGTCCATTAACCAGACCCTGCAGGCTTAGCTTCCATCGCTGAAACACTGAGTGCTGTTAAGAAAACGGTAATGGACAGATTTGTAGAGAAGAGAGATGTTTTTCATGAAACGTCTGTTCTGTCTTGCCGAGAGTTTAGCATTAATAAAGTATATTCAGTTCTTA
Source organism: Gymnocephalus cernua (assembly GCA_023631565.1). Lineage (NCBI taxonomy): Eukaryota > Metazoa > Chordata > Actinopteri > Perciformes > Percidae > Gymnocephalus > Gymnocephalus cernua. Next base: position 8,712,731 of record CM042441.1, read on the forward strand.
CTTTACCCTCTAATGCTCTTGATGTGGTATACATGTGATGTTGGAGTTAGGAATTATCAGTTATGTTTTAGTTTTATCAGGTTGTACTTTAACTGGAACGACTTCAAGATGATGACAAGTGACCAAAGATACATTCACTAGGGAACGTCAATTTGCAGGCTAGATAGCTAATTAGCTCCTCATCACATTAAACAGCATGTACTGGTTAGTACAGTATTACTGGGAAAAAAGGTATTGAGCCATATCTAGTTATACTGTGAGATTTAAGTCTGAAAAGCACCCAAAACAAATTCAGCCTAGTCTGATACATACTGGACTAGCCAGTGAAACATGGGGAAAGTCTGGATACTAATATAACTTGATGCCTCTCAAACCCCCATTAACACATTTTTAAACCAGGCCGTATTGATATGAAATGAAACAATAAATAAAAAATATATATGAATATATGAAAATAAATATGCAACTCTATTCATAAGTTGATTTTGGGGGGAAAGTTCAGGGGAAATTTGAAAACTAGTCTTTTCTCTTTGCCAAGTGGAAGACAGGGCCAGTGTGATGACTGGTGTCTGTCCAAAAAGGTGTCAAAGTTGTTTATGTTGATAGCTACTGTACAGTAAGATGTGCAGATAACTCTGTCACACTTCTAAACAACATGGTGAATAAATGTGTGGTCTAGTAGATGAATAGAATTGTCTTTTGAAAGTTTTTTCAAGACAAAATTAAATGCTGCCATCTGTTAAAGAAATCTGATTTAATTACATATTTAACAGTCTGAAAATTCCATTCTTCCCCATCAGCAATTAAACCGCTCGGTATCATTCTGCATATCAATTAGCCCTTGGCAGGTCAATTTTCATTTCAACTCCATGCACAGTTGATTGTATTCTTAGGAGTTACGTTGGTGTGACTATGCTTGTCGCTCTGCTTTCTCGCTTTCATTAGATACTCAATTCTAGAATTTGACATCACCGATCCATGCCAAATATCTGAATTTATTCATGTGTGAATCCGTTGAAGCGTTTGTGAAAATTGCTCTTGCAATACTGCAAGGGACATGGAGATAGTCTGAATATAAAAATCATAAAAGAGATGGCTTGATCTGTACAATAAAAGTGAAAAACAAAAATTCACACACCGCACAATGCCACACAAAGCATATTGTATTTATACCACATTGCCTTGACTTTTCTCCTATTTATTCTTCATTCAGATTCTAGTTCATGTGGGCTTTCTGACGGAGGAGTCTGGGGATGTCTTCAGTCCCAAAGTGCTGAAGGGGGGTCCTCTGGGTGAGATGGTGCAATGGGCCGACATCCTCACAGCCCTCCATGTGCTCGGACACAAACTCAAGATCTCGGTTTCCCTCAATGAGCTGCACGGGTACGTTTTACGTTGGACTCTTTGATCCTGTTATTTTCAGGCTGTGGTTAGAACTGCTGCAGTTGATGTACAATACTCTGCTTTTGTGTGGTGATGTTTCTCCCATCCAGTTTTAATGTGAGATTCTTTGGGGCGGCAGGAATCATCTCGTTATTTTATGCTTTGTTGTCCGTTCTTCACGCTCTGCCAGTAACCGGCAGCCCAATCGTGGCGCGGTTGCCCACACACTGTTATCAGTCACCTTTGGCCACACACACATAAACTATCTCTCCTTACTGCAGAGTGCTGTTTCATCCTGGGGGCTTGACAGCATCTCTACAGTTTGTGCACCTTCTTCCTGCCGCAAGCTCACCGGCTATATAGTGCTATAACGGGCTTGTGGCTCGACTTCACACACACAAATGATTATGCAAGTGGACACACACACACACACACACACACACACACACACACACACACACACACACACACACACACACACACACACACACACACATATATATATATATATATATATATATATATATATATATATATATATATATATATATATATATATATATATATATATATATATATATATATATATATATATATATATATGCACACACACACACACACACACACACACACACACACACACACAACATGCCTCCCAGTCAGTCAAACCAGATGGTTTCATCTAAAAATATAAGAATTGATTGGCGAGGTGCAATGAAAGGAGATCAGAAGGCAGATGGATACAGTCCTGTCTCGGACATTTTCTCGGCGGCTTGATCTTTCGGAGCTGCTCCGGCTTCACGCTGGCTGGTCAGGAAAATGACGGTGCACAAGATGAGATTTGCTGTCGATTCTTTTCTGCCAGTGGGTGGTGTGAAGCTGGCGCAGACAGGCTGATAATAATGTACATTTGTTATTGAGCACTGTATCCCTTGCTGTAGGGAAGGATAAGGGCGTTGATGAGTTAGGGCTGCCCTTTGAGCTTAAATTTCAGGCTGTGCAGAAAATTGCCCTCCATAAGAATAGACTAGGGAGATCAGTGATGTGGGGAAGACGCCACAGTGGGAATGCTTCTGCTGGCCGTGCTATTATTTACCTCACTAATTGGTGTATTGAATCACTGCATTCTGTCTCCATTGGGAATACCATCAGAAATGTTTAAGAAATTGCAGAAGACTTGCTAAGAAACATCGGCCAAGGTTGGGCTCATACTTTTCAACAGATGAATGCTGTGTGTGTGTGTGTGTGTGTGTGTGTGTGTGTGTGTGTGTGTGTGTGTGTGTGTGTGTGTGTGTGTGTGTGTGTGTGTGTGTATTCAAGTGTGTGTTGTGTGTACATTCAAATCTGTGCTTGTGTGTATGTATGCATTCAAGTGTGTGTGTGTGTGTGTGTGTGTGTGTGTGTGCGCATTCAAGTCTGTAGAGAGAGGGAGAATTTATTGAGAGATTATATGTATATTTATATAAGTCTGCAGTAGCGTTCCATTAAGGCTGATTTTGGTGTTTATTCATCAGGAAATTAAATGTTCAGCCTCAGAGAAAATATAATGGAAGGCTGAAATTGAAGCTAAGTAGGTTTTCAGGCTCAGACCATATTCCCTCTCCCCACGACGCCCAACCAAGTGTACATATCCCTCTTTATTTATTGCCATCTGAAATTGGCCAGTTAATGGCAGATGCTGAACATCCATAAATGAATAAATCCCCCTTACTGTGACTCAATGAATAGAAAAAGGGAATATTTCTCTCCATCCCCAGACTGATCTCAATAAGTGCCGCATGTATGACAATGTATGCCAATTCGTATGCCATTTTGGCGTGTTATCAAGACGCATGATCGTCTTTTCCTAAACCCAACCCTGTTATTGTTTTCCTAAACCCAACTGTCCGAAAAGCGATTATGTCTGCGTCTTGATAACACGCCAAAATGGCATACGAATTGGCGTGTCATACATACGTCACTTATTGAGATCAGTCTGCAACCCGTCCGCTGTATACGGTGTAGACATGCACGCGGATAGCTACTCAAAATGCAACGTGCTGTATATGGCGTAGAAATACACGCAGATAGCTCAAAATGCCACATGGCTTTAGAAAGTGGCGTGTATGTTTACGAGAAGTCATGATGTCACGTTGCCATCCCTTACTCTCCCACACGCTATCAAATTGACAGATCATTATGTAGGTTGTGCTTCTACAAATCGCCTTGGGCTTGTATCTATTTACTAATTTACTTTATTATTGCACCATAATTGCATCATCATCCCCAGTGTAAGTCTTAAACTGGAAGGATTCTCCATAAAAAGAGAAATGGTGGCAGTGTAGAGTAGACATTGAGATATGAGTTTGAGACTCGAAGCTTGTTGACAGGAAGTTCAGTCCTGAAGCAAGGAAGACAAATCCATGTAAAGGGAGAGCCATTGTAGTAGTAGAACAAAAGAAGAAGCACAGTCCTGGGTTTATTGTAATTGAGCTGGCTGTGACATCACTTCAGTCAGTAACACCGGCACTTGTCGCACACTGAGGGGGCCCTACGGCGTTTGGCAAAGACAGCTGTCACTTCCGCTCGGGGATCTCACCCTCTTCCAGAGTGACATGGGTAATTAGCCGGCGACAGAGCATGCCGTCTCAACACCTGAGGAGCAGAGGATGGGGGGAGGACGGAGTGAGAAAACAGAGGAGGGGAGAGAATAACGAGGGTTGAGGTAGCTGCAGACAGGTTTCACCTGTTCTGTCAGCAGAGTGGAGAAGTAATGCATGCGCACGCGCACACACACACACGCACACTCTGCCACCTAGTTGTTGTGATCCAGAGATGGTTCTCAGATTCTCTCTGCCTTCTCTTTCTTACTCATGCTGATGTATTTTTTTTACTGTTTTCACACACTAGTGTGTCTCAGGCTCTGGTTTAACATGCAGGATGTGATGAGCGCTGCTGTGTGCAGACATTTTGCTGATGGTGGTTCTGTATCAATTATGTCTAGTGGGCTTCACTTGACGGTGCACATTAACACAGACACCAGGGAATTTCACCTCGCTTCTCCCTGCAAACACACAGACGTGCCTGAATGAATTTGTGATCAGTAACCTGAAAGAATGATTGAACAAATGTCAAATTGGGGGTCAATGGTGTCTGTAATCCACCAGTCTGAACAGTTGGAGTAATGACAGGCATGTGCAAGGCACCCTCAAGGGTGAAAAACTTGAAATCAAAGCTGTCTTTTCTCTCGAAGCTCCAACAAAGAGCCTAATTATGCTGCGTGTCAGGTTGTGCCTTTCCATAAGTGCTGACGCTCTCTCACCCTGCAGCCTTCTGATTGATGTGCCGTTGTTTCTATGCTTTGAGATGAAACGTAAAAACAGCAGCATTGATAAAAGCAGCCAGTGAAATAACCTCATACGGATATATCTTCAGCACAACGCTGTATGGTAACTAAATATGGTTAATAGTGAAATGTTTGTGTGTTAGTCCTTAATTTTGATTACTATAGAGCATTTAGCGGCCCAAAATACTGTGGTCTCAGTGTTTTTTGTTTTTTTCTTTACAGATTTTCACAGGACAATTCTTGATTATTATTTTTTTATATCACCAAAAAGGTTTAAACCAATTTACCCAGATTTCTTTTGCACCCACAATTGTTATATTTTCAGCAGCATAGGGACTTTGTTTACCGCAGTTAAAAAAAAGAGGTCCTCTTGTGATGTTGACAGCTCAGAAAGTACTTCCAGAATAGAAACTAAGGAGAAAAATGGAGAGAAAATACAATTGAGCTGCTGATTTTGCACTTCAGTCCATCTCATTATTAAGTAAAAAACATCAACACAAAAACTGTTTAAAATTTGAATTTACCGCAGATGTTTGTATTATTGATGTTCCTGTCCTCATGAATGCAGATATATTTCCAATTTTTTTTTTTTTTAAATAAAATCTGAGAATAATGAGCCCTAGTTACTCTTTATACATAACACAGCTGTTCAACACAAAGTTAGTAAGAGTGTTGCTCATGCGTCGCAGCGACCATTTCCGGGAGCTGAATTATAGCCAGATATTACACATCAAACTACAGCTGTATCTGATCACAACAGTGTCAACATCTGAGTTTGTGTCTCCTCTTGTTATCCTGCGGTCTCAAGTGGTTGATTAGCATGCCAGACTCTGTTCCCTCTGGCAGGCCGGCATCACACACAGTTGCACATCAACTCTCCTCTCTGCCCATGTCATTCCCCTCACACTGCGAACCCGCCCTGCAGCCCTCAGTTAACCCCTAGCCCCCAGCCTCAACCCCACATATGTGCCTGGAAATCTGCCACAGCCAATTCCTCTCAATGTTGGACATACACTGTATACACCCTTCCTTTAAGAGGCAATGCAGTGCGACTATGGTGTCTCTAACACTCTTTTGTCTCTGGCTCTCTCCCCTTTCCCCCCAAACTGGTGGGTTGCCATGGTGAAACAGAAAATTTGTGCCCGATGGTGGTTGTCAAGTGGTGTCAGGAGATACAGTATATATACAAGGCTTGCACCTTTGGTCTTCTTTTTGCAGTCTTCCTCTTTTACCATCCTTCTCTCACAACTTATTTCTCTTATCTGAAGTCTGAGCAGGGTGTAGAGCTCACTTTCATACTTTGTTTGAATAAAAATAAAAGAGAAATGTATCCTTCTCACAATTATTGTCTGTGTAGACCGAGCCGGATAGAGCTTGTACACAGCCAGTGTGATTTATTCTGAAACAACTCTGTATTAGTGTTTTCAATGTATGAAGAGCAGCTCTGTCTTGTAGACATCACTGAGCATGCTCATGGCTGCGTTTATTCTGCTGAAAGGAATAAACATTTGCTATGTTCATCACAGTAAAGCATAATGTCACCATTATTCAACGGGATTGCTGTTTTTTTCATAGCTTTGGGATGGCAATAGAGCTGAAAATCATGGAGGCATGGGCTGTATCACGTTGGACTTGTTAGTGGGATACAATATTGTTGGTTGTGGTCTTTTCATGGGATTTGTTGATAATGATAAATAGATTTTTTTTTTTAAAGCTTATCCTTTCATCTTGTGTGCATGTGCATCAGTGAAGGAGAGAAAGAGAGAACGGGAGTCTGTGCCTGCTTGTGTATGCATACTGTATACAAGTATGTGTGCTTGTGTGTTAAAGTATGTGTGCACTCCCATTTCCGCACTCCTGGCTCCTTAATGCACTTTAATCCTGTTACTCTTCCCTTAAAGTTTGCCTGGATTTGCATATATCCAATTAAACCTCTGAACAGCAGCAACTTCAGTGGATCGTGAGGAGCGGAAACACGTACAGCTCTGCTCTCACTCACTTTGATGCACCTTCTCTCGCATTAATGCACATCAGCTTGAATCTGTGAGAGGCCATAATTCAAACTTAAACTCACACACATACTAGTGAAATGCATGTCATTTATACACAGGGTTTTCAACAACGCTGAAGTTGGCTTCTGATTCGCAGCTTCCGATTCGGCAGTTAAGGGGAAAATTTAAGGGAAACTTAAAGCTGATCTTTTTCATATGTAGATCAGATTGGAGCAGGTCCAGATCCAAAACCACTATATCTAGACTTGTCAAATCTGGACTAAACTTTCCCAGAGAGGCTAAAGATTCTTAAAAACACAGTGCCATATTTGTGAAAGCCTTATTCTATTTGTGAAAATGCAATAAAGGGAGATTTCCCTAGGGGCCACTGCGGCAAATATTGCCGCATTGTACTTTCTACTTAATGCTAGCAAATGTTAGCATGCTAACACACTAAAGTAAGATGGTGAACATGGTAATCGTTATACCTGCTTAACATTAGCAATGTCATTGTGAGAAGATCTCTGACTTTTAAATTGTCTCCATCCTTTCCCCCTTCTGTAAATAACTTTGTAAACTATATTAAAAAAGTTGCTGCAGTTGTCTGTTTTATGGCCTCACTGTGGTGAAACCCTGGCAGCTGGACTGTATTGTATCCACCTGGCTGCATACTGCACACACTATAGAGAACAGAAATACAGCTCAAGTAAAGAGCACTTTGTTTGTGTAAGCACTGAATTGCCTGGCTGTGTACGTTTTGACTGATGAAACCGCAGCTTAAAGCTCCGTTGGCTGACATGCCCTTGCTCATTATCCCATCTGCTGTAGGGGAACCGGCCGCCATGCCTGTTTCCACAAGGCTGCAGTGCTGACTAAATATGTTCACTGTCCAAAGAAAGATCGATAGGGTCTTGTTTTGCAGTTATTTGTGTTTGCAGGCACTGGGTTGTGCAGGATGTGTTTCTGAGCCAGGTAGCCAGAGGGAGTATAAGGTCTCTGACTACTGCTGCAAAAACTTTCATGAAGTGGATGCAGTTTGACGAGACTAAAATCTTTCATATTTCCCGACTTCTTCACTGCCTCCTGTGCAAGTTTAATCATCTCCTTTACGGAGATGCTTTCATTGCTGTTGGTTTGCTTTTCTTAGAAAGCATTGACAGTGCTCTCCTTTGATATAAACTCCTTTTGATCAAAGAAAGTTTACATTTTGTAATTATTAGACATCTAAGATCCAACCCTTTTTTCCATTGCGATTAATTTGGTTTGGTAGTCCTGTTAATATATTAGTTATGCATTGCATCATGAGAAAGCTACAGTAGATGTAGCTAGAATTTTAGCTCGAAACTTTCTCACATCTTTATTACATTCCCTGTGTTAACAGCCCCTCCATGAACGTGCAGAAAATGTCATCAACAACTCCTCAGCGCTGCATATAACGTCCTCACAAGCATAGTAGTACAAGTGTGTGTTTTTGTGTGTATGGTGGTCCTACTTAACCATTATTGTATTTGTAAAAATGTTTTATAAACGGCCTCACGTCACACTATCTTGACATCCAGTTAACTGCTTTTAGTATTTGACAGAAATGCACTTACTCTTCTTCTGCTGTATTGTTTGTTGCAGTGGCTCTTGAGAACTGCTGAAGTTTGACAAAGCAACACTTTCTCTTGTAATGAAAACAGACACACTTGATTGGGTTTTTCTCAAACAAAGTGCTACCTTGATGCCAACTGAGAGCAGAGCACTCTGAAGCTGCGCTGTACTTTGTCATAGCAGACAATGCATTTAAAGCTCCTGTCTTTCCTGGTTGTGGTAACATACTGTAAGTCTCTTTTGTAACTGCTCTCGTCTGGTTTTTATTTATTCCTTATTTCTTTAGGCAGCAGATGTTTTATCGTGACAGATCAAGCCCGTCTGGTTCACTGCACGGAACGGAAAGTAACAAGGGCAGATTATAGCAATAAAACACATTTTAATTATATCATAAACATGCAAGAATATTGCTGTCAATCACCTGTGTGCCTTTTGTAGAAAACAAGATTAAAACATAGAGCAGCCTTGTTGTATTCAATGTCCGAATCACTCCCTATTTACTATATAGTGCACTTAATTTACTGCCCGTCTTTTATGTTTGAGTGTGAAAATGTAGCCGCTGTGCCCTCAAAGGTTCCATAATGGAAACGAAAAAAGTAGTGTTCATGGCATGTACACTACTTTCTGCTTACGATTCCACAATGCAATGCTTCACATTTTAAAGTTTTCTTCTGACAGCTGTCATGAATCAAAATGATGACAATTACTGTCCTGCAGAGTGTTTATTACATAGGGAGTAGTGAATGAGTCAGTTTGCCTGGTAGTGTTGAATTCTGTATTGTTCGGTTGAATGGCTCAACCGACTCACTGAGAACACTGACATGCTTCACAACGCAACTGGGCTCTTTAGTTCTGCCTGTGTTCAACTCTCTCTGTTTCTCTCCCGAACAAACTTGTCTCACACACACACACACGCACACACACACAGTAGTTGTAGGCTTTTTATAGTCGTTCTATAGGGAATGATCTGTCATTACTGTTTATTCAAATTCTCTCAGAGAGCGACAGTTTTCAGCGTTTTCTCTTCCTTTCTTTTTTCCCTTTAGTTTTGTGTGCTTCACCATGGCATTACAGTGATTGTTTGGATGCAACTGTGCACACTGTTTGGCTCAGTTTGACCGCTAACATTGCATCTGCCCTGTCTGCAGGTCTCTGGGGGTCCCTCCAGGAAGAGGAAGCTGCCCTCTAACAGGACCTCTGCCCTTTGACCTCATCTACACAGACTACCACGGCTTGCAGCAAATGAAGCAGCACATGGGTCTGTCACTGAGGAAGCACAAGTCAGTTTTTTTCTCTCTCTCTCTCTCTCTCTCTCTCTCTCTCTCACTCTCACACACACACACACACACACACACACACACACACACACAAACTGTTATTTCTATTTGTTTGCCAAGCTCTAAGTGCAGTGATTGTTTGTTGCATCCATTTTTGTAACCAGTAATTGCCTTTCTGGTGAAAGACTTCACTATTGGCGTATTGACTGGCTGGTGCTACAGGCTGGTAGACGCTAGGCCTGTAAGTTCACTGTGCATCAGCAAAATTCTCCCTTTGGGGGAGACACAGTGATCAATCAAGGTGCACAAACTCTGCTCTTTATATGCATCACATAGGAAAGTTGGAGTAGGTTGTCTGCTTAACTGAATGACTTAGCCTGTATGCAAGTCATTTACTACAAAGAAATGATCATTTATTTGTAAATGCTAAAAGAAACGAACCACAATTCTGAGCGGTCACAAGCTCTTTTCTTTCTGTAATTGTTTTTTTGTTTTTTCCAGCTGGGCAGCATTGGAGCAGTCAGTATTTTTCTCTCTCTATCCTAACAAAGAAAAACCATGCAAACAGCTTTTAATGCAAACTGCAACTCTGGGAAGCAAATATACCTTATATATAAGTTATAGCAGTGTGAAAATCATGATAATGGTGTCGGCTGTTAATACAGTTGTTGTTAGATTATATTGAGTAGCTGTATTGCGGTTGAGTGTATAGCAGGAGACGAGTGCTGGATTCATTAAATAACAGCCTGATTCTCCTGCGTTTTGAATTGTGTAAAAAGAGGTCCTGGCAGGGCAGCCGCGGAAAACCTCCACTGATTCCAATCAGCGTCAGGCCAGGGTCAGCTCCTCAACTGTCACTGAGTGAAATTCCAATACTTTCATTTCCTCTAATGCCCTGACACGAACGATAGAGGCAAGGCATTGATGCATTTTAAATTGAATTACATCAATTGATTTTTGACTTGCCAGTGTAAATATTCACCGCTTATAAAGTGCTGATGTAATATCCTTCTAAACACAGAATGTCTCCTCTGTTCCTCCCTGGCTCTTGTGTTTGAATTTGATCGGGAAGGACATTTACACAACATGTTCTAATATGTTTTAGTGTTGATGCAGTCGAATGAGTGTAATCTATTCCCTGTCGAAGAGTTCGCAGAGCCTTCACAAGATCAGAGAGAAGTTTAAGAATCTTAAAGAGACTCACTCCCGGGAAGAGAGCTTAGCATCTCCTTAAAATGTATTTCAGAGATTGGTCCACATTATTTGACTCGATTTCATCTCAGACTTGGTCCAGGTTGTGTCATGATCTGTTTCAGCAGAGGGCCCTGCGGTGGCTGTGAAACAAGGCTGTGATTTAAGCCTCAGATGTCTCACCTTAAGGCTCCAGTAAACTCTGCTCAGCGAGGGGGGGGGGGGGTATATATCCATCAACACTGACGGCTTTACAGACCCAGACGCTGACAGCAAGACATTTATAGTCGATGAACTCTCTTAGCTCAAAATGGGAAAGGTATTTTACATGGCTGTCATGTTGACGGATTCTGCATATGTGCTACATTATGTGAAATTAAACCAAGCTAGGTGCAATTTATTTTTCACTTTTTCTGGTGTTTGCCTCACTCAATCAGAGGGAGACTGTATTATTTGAAAGCAAGAGGCAACTTTGATCTAATTTTAGCTCAGCCTATTTCTTATTTCGTCCCAGGTGCCACATCCGAGTGATTGACACCTTCGGCACTGAGCCTGCTTACAACCACGAGGAGTACGCCACTCGGCACGGCTACAGAACCAACTGGGGATACAGGAACCTTCACGGCCAGCAGTACATGACCATGTTCCGTATGTGGGCTTTAATTCCGCTAACACAAATGTTGCTCTTAACTGAGGTTGTGCATCTGCTTATGGGAAACACTCTGCATAAACCCTCACAGATGACATGAAAAACATGAAGTGTTTTTGATTTGTGTATGTGTTCATCCGTGTTTATGTTACTGAGAGCGTAAGCAGCCACTAACGGGTCCGAGAAAAGAAAAGGGTGGTCACAGCACATTTGGTGAAATTGGTGACAGAAAAAACACTGCAGCTGTTGGAGTAGTCTTTGATTCAAATCTGTGACAATCGGCCGCCCTGCTGTTTCCAAAATGAGCCTGACACTGTGAAAGATGTCAGCTTTCATCTTGGGTTTAAAAATTTACTGAAAATACTGTTTCTTTCTCCTACCCACTTGTCATCTCCATGCTGTGGTAGATTTGCTTTGTGTGTGTGTGTGTGTGCTACCATTCATAGTGTTGTTTTGCGTCCTGAGAGTTGTAAGCTGTGGCACGTTAAAGCTGCGATCCAAAACTCCTTGAAGATTAAATCTATAGCGAAGATGACGGAGATGAAAGCGTCACTTTTGTAAAGGTGCTTCGACTCATTTTATTGGTATGCAGTAAAGGTCTACCAACCAGGTGATGAGAATGCAAATACACTATGTTGTTTAACTGATGAAGTTAGCAGTGGCGTCGTTTCACCACACTCTGCCGCACAAATGAACGGAATAGTGATTGATAATCAAATATTATGAATTTCAGCTTTACAGAATCCCCACAGTGCTGCTTTTGTTCTGTATTCTCTACATGCGCAGCAGTCTGGATCCCCAGAGCTGCTCCTTTTAGTTTAATCACATTGTTTTTGAGACATGAAATTGGACTTGAGTTTGTGTTGCCAATTGCTTTGTTTGTCCTTGGCAGCCCACACTCCAGACAACTCTTTTATGGGTTTTGTGGCGGAGGAGCTGAATGAGACGGAGAGGCTGAACATTCAGCGTAACAAGGTTAACAATATGGCTGTTGTGTACGGCAAAGAATCCAGCATGTGGAAGGTCAGTATCACACAATAGCCCCTGCAAAAACTGTCAATAGATTCGTTCCGGTTTTCATTTTCACTCAAATTTGGTTCCTTTAAAATATTGTTTACTCTGTGGCTTTGCATTGAAGAATTACACATATTTTTAAAGGGGACACAGAGTCAAATAGACAAAAAGAAAAACCTACATGACCCTGTTACTGTAAGTGTGATGCCATCTTGTGTAACTCTGGGTTCAAACGGCAAGTATCCATCTGTTATAGAAGAGCAACAGGACATTTCACAACTCTTATGAGAGGCTTCCTACTACCTCTCGGATGGTTTCATGTTACCCTAATGACTCTCGTTAAGATGTCCTCTTAAACAAAACACTATGCATTTGTTCAGCTTATGTTAAACAGTGTAGTGTTTGGTTGTTTTTGTTACATTTATAAAGAACTGTTGTGTTGTCGAAAATCCTGCTTAGAAATTTGTTATCCTTAAGTGTCAAATACAGTACTTCTACAAAATTTGTTCAAATGGTGCTGTACAAAATGATTTTTAGGATAAACTAAAAATGTAAATGTACTTTAGGACACTTTCCTGGGCACTCATTGGGTTATGACACCACCAGTTATCTATAGGACCCTGATTTAGGCCAGAGGTTTTCAAAGTGTGAGGCATGCTTCGCCAGCGGGCCACAGGAGAATTTAAGAGGAGGTAATGCAAAGATACTGAAGAATGACACAGAATTTGCCTGAAAACCATCATGTTTTTAAGTTTTGTCCATTATTCAATTAATCCAGTGGACGTCCATGGGCATTTCGGCAATTCGGCATACTTTTAAATCTGACAAATTGCCAAAATGTAGGCAAATATAGGCCTAGATTTATAGGCTAAAAACAGAGTTCAAATTGTAGCACACATTAACATTATAATTTGTGTGTATGCCCTCCAAAACTTCCCAGTCTCCATTTTGTCTGAGGGGGGAGCCCACAGTGTCAGACTTTGAAAACCCGGCTTTAGGGGGGTCGTTATACCCCTGGCCTATACATGACATGAATCAAACAGACAGATTGAATGCATACGTTATAATCGTTGCATCCCAGATGAATCAGGATAAAAGTAAAGTTTGGAGAACTCACTTTCCTGAGTAAACCTTAACAACGTGCACTGTGAAACACCGGCTAGATGTTACATTTCCTGCAAACAAGTTTCTCCTGCAGGAATCTGGCCTGAAGTGTGATGGTAGAGGAACAATGTTTTTTGTTTAGAGTAAATTTTCCCTTCGAGCTATTGGCAAGGTTTCTCGTTCTTCCTGTAACTTTGAAGTGTGCTGCAGCCTCCCACAAGGTTTGGTTCTCTGCACCGACTGCAGCTTTGTTCCTGCACCGACTCAACATTCCCTGTTTCTCAGAACAAGTTGAGCTGCAATGTAACATTTGTGCATCTGAAAGATTGTATTGGGTAAAAGACAGAAGTGTTGGGGTCTCTCCTGACAATGAATCCCCCCTGGTTGAGAGCAGTCTCTTCCTCCACATTTTGAGGTTCACGTGAGAGATTTGGGGCCTGTCAAGGTCCTATTAGAGGAAAAATGACTAATACTTCATGTCATATTCTCTCTTTTCCTCAACACTTGTCTCTCTCTGCTCCACTCCCCGCCTCTTCATACTTCTCACCATGTACTATTCTGTATTCATCATCCCATGATGCATCATTGATGGATCCACACCTGCTTTTCACTGGCATTATTGATTCCCTCAATACCAAAAAAACACTACACCTTTTGTTGCCTCGAAAATAGTCTACTTCAGTTTTGTTGGTAACTTTTGAATGTCATTTCAGAAATAGTTTACAGTGACTTCAGATATTTAAAATTCTCCTGACATCTCACACTATCACTAAATGATTAACTTTTTTTCTGTAATGTAGCACAGAGGAGCACAATAAAATAAAATGTTTAAGCCAATTTAGATAAATTAATGAATTGAACAATTGTAATTCTTGTAACTTGCAACATATGCCCAAGAATGTTTGATTCTTAAAGAGATGTTGGGAGGAATATTACTTTAAGTAGAATAAAGTGTAATTTCATCTCCATGTTCAAAAAGATATTAAAATGACCCAAGATGAAAAATTAGCAATAACGCTTGGATGACATTTATAAATGATGAGTGCCTTGAAGGCATAGCATTAGTGAATAAATCATAACATCCCCCCAAAAAGACACCTTTTGAGATCAACATATTCAGTTTTAATGTCAGTGAAACGAGTCAAGCAAGTTGTCTCCACCGGGCAACGCGGAAGGTAAACATTGATTTAAGTCTTTTATACTATAACTTCACAGGTACTTGATCGTTATCAGGATGATGATGATGGTGCTGACGAGCAGACTCAGCTCATTAGATCAGCTTGCCTCATTTCCATGAACCAATACTTTTGTTCAGGTAGGGGTGATACTCTTGCCCTTTCCCAACACCTTTGGGCTTTCCTCCTCTGCCCTTTTCAAGAGTGGTTGTGTGGAATTCTGATGAATCTATTCAATTCCTTTAACTGGTCGTAGCTGGTGTCAGTGCTGCAGGAGAAACTTGACAGGGTTTAAAGTAAAATAGTACAATGTAAAACAAGAAAAGGCAAATAAAAGCATAGCTGGCATCAGATATTCTGTCCTTGCAGTCCAACAAGACAGTGGGCTTAATGTTAATGCAATCCCTTTATAAAAACTGGCTTTAACTTTGAGCTAAATCCCCATGGCAAATGCTGCTTCAAAGACAGCTCACACTTGGTTGAATTAGCATTAGCAGCGTTTGACGTTTTTTTTTAAAAGATTTTTTGGGGCTTTTTATGGCCTTTAATCGACAGAATAGCTTGAAGACAGGAAAGGGGGCGAGAGAGGGGGGGGACGACACGCAGCAAAGGGCCGCAGGTCGGATTCGAACCCGGGCCGCTTCCAAGGACTTGGCCTACATGGGGCGCACACTCTACTGGGTGAGCTAGAGGTCGCCCCGCGCTTATCTATTAAAGACGTCTGCAATTTTGTGAGTTTTCAAAGCAACATAAGACAACTAAAAACTCTACAAAGATGCCGAATAATCTGTCTAAACAACAGGTCAAATTATTATTTAATATGCAAAGGGCAACAGCCTTAAAACCATGAACACATAGTGGGCTGTCAAAGGCAATTGGGATCTGGTGCACTGAAAAAAAATTATTGCAAATGTAGATGACTTTACATTGCCCCCTTTTTAAGTGTTTAACTTATTTTGCACCTATATGTCTCAAAGGGAAAGGAAAAGTTCCTGGCCATTCTGAATCGCTACATGGAGATCCATGGGACGGTGTACTATGAGACGCAGCGTCCTCCGGAGGTGCCCGCCTTTGTCAAGAACCACGGTCTGCTGCCTCAGCAGGAGCTGCAGCAGCTCCTCAGAAAGGCCAAGGTGGGAACATCACTGAGGCTTTCAGACGTTTGCATACACGCATTCTGGATCATAATGAAATGTTTTTGTTGACGTTTTTATGCATTTGTAGAGTCCAGCTAAGTGTTAACTTGGATATGAGCAGCTCAGTGTATAAACTCATGATCTCCTTCTTTTTATTCTTTTTTTTTATTTTTATTTTTTTACTTTTCCTGTCAAGCTGTTTATTGGACTTGGCTTCCCCTACGAAGGTCCTGCCCCTTTAGAGGCCATAGCCAATGGCTGCATCTTTCTACAACCCAAGTTTAATCCCCCTCACAGCTCTCTTAATCATGACTTCTTCAGAGGGAAGCCCACCTCCAGGAAGGTAGATGTTCTTGATGGATTGAGAAAAAACGGCACTTATAATAGCAAATAAATATGCACACAGATCTTGACTTCAATTGTTGAATTGTGAATGTGAATATATATCACATTTCTTCCTCCCTCAGGTGTCCTCTCAGCATCCGTATGCAGAGCAGTATATTGGCAGGCCGCACGTCATCACTATCGACTTCAATAACTCTGAGGAGTTTGACGCCGCCATCCGTGAGATCATGAGGATCAATGTATGTTAATTTATTGGCGTTTGCCAGCCAACCTCAGCACAACTCATTCAACAAAATAACTTGTAGTACTCCCAGTACACTTTACACTGCTGCATAATGATTGATATAAATAACAGTTTAGCTTTACAGTCTTGGTATGACCCACTTTTGAAGCCCTCAGCCTTTAATAGAGCGCTTAATCATGGCATCCTACGTTACAGCAAAATGCTTAGCTGGCTCCCTCTCCGCTCTCCGCGCTGCTAATTGCTTGAGATATTGAGCGGCTCAGTCTGTAAACTGTGCCCACACCTGGGTTTACATGGCAGCCTTCCAGAGGCCAGCCCCACAGGCAGAAAGCATTGTCCGCAGCAGATGATGTTAATCAATCACGCTGTGCTCAATCTGTCACCAGAACAACACCGAGCCACAGCCAGCCCTCTCGCAGTGCCTCTACCTGCCAGGTGTGTTAAATAGACCTTGTGTTTCCTGCTGATAGAGGCAAAATGAAGTACCAGTTGTGGCGCTGGCATGTAGTTTAAAAAGTGGATCCTGGGGGAAGCAAAAACGATACTAGTCACACAGGCTCATTGGGCAAGTTTAACCTCTTATTTAAAAGATGAAATGTGACTTAGAGCAGCTTTGTTTTCCATGATCTTGTTGAGCATTCCTGATACATACATGTGTATATGTACTGTATTTGATTCATACACAGTTGAAAAGAAAAGCTGAATATCATTTGTAATCGTGGTTGAATGATAAATTATGACTAGCGGTAGCTTCATATTTACCGTACAAACCTGAAAGTGGTGTCAATTTTCTTAACTAACTCTTGATAAGACAGTTAATAAGTGCATTTCCCAAAATGACAAAATGTTCCTTTAATTTATGTATTATTTGGAAAATAGTAGCTCAATGTAAATGTAGATGGACTGCATCTATATAGCACTTTTCTAGTCTTAACGACTACTCAAAGCGCTTTTTTTACATAGTAGCCTATAGTCACTATTTACCGTACACACACGCACGCACGCACGCACGCTGGTGCCAGATGAACATTCACACACCGACGGCTCAGCGTCAGAAGCAATTCGGTGTTCAGTGTTCTTGCCCAAGACGACCTAGATGACTGCCCCGCAGTTTAGTATATGTTAGGGCTGCAACTAACGATTATTTTCATAGTCGATTAATCTGTTGATTTTTTTTTCTCGATTAGTTGTCAGAAAATGGTGAAAAATGTGGACCAGTGTTTCCCAAAAGCCCAAGATGACGTCCTCAAATGTCTTGTTTTGTCCACAACTCAAAGATATTCAGTTTACTGTCACAGAGGAGAAAAAACTAGAAAATATTCACATTTGAGAGGCTGGGATCAGAGAATTTTGACTTTTGTCTTAAAAAATTACTCAAACCGACTAATCGTTGCAGCTCTAGTATATGTCATGCAGTGTTTAGGTTTAATGAGATACATCCTAGTTTACTTACACCTGCCCGATCTTACCCACCAGCTGGGTTTTTGTGTGCCTTTTTCTGGACACGGCTGGTCCCAGCCTAACTCACCTCTGGAACGTGGAGAAAGTTTCATTTTATCATCATTGATGATGGTGTGATATAATGATAGTTGCTCACATATTTTTGTGGCCGAGCAATGCAATCAGTTTAGGTATATGAGTTGCACAGTCATTCTAAAAATGTTTTCCACTGCTGAATTCAAATAGCCCTCTATGAAGCATTTGTTTTCTCTCTCTCTCTCTCTCAGATTATATTGTATAAAGATGCCCAAAAGGCAAATTGCATTGTGGAATGTCTGATGAAGTGCCGGATACATTTCATTAAACTCAGATGAAATAAAGTAATAAGAGAATGCTAAAAGGAACACAACACTAAAAGGAACCATTTATCAATTTAAAAGCCTGAGTGCTTTAGTGGCTCAATAGTAAACAATGAGATCTCACTTCAGCTACCATGGGAGACATTCATTGCACATTCACATTCTGCACTGAGAATGCTGGCAGAATGTATCCTGATATATGTCCAAATTATTGATATCATCAAAATCAAGTAGGTTTTAAAATAATTACAGCAATATAAACCTCATCTCCAAACTGTGGCCTTTTTTCTATACCTGTCTCCTGTCACCGCTGTGTTCCCTACGACACTGTATAGAGAAAAAAAAAAAACGCTTGAAAGAAGAGGACAAGCAATTGATCAGTTTTCTCGGTGAATTTAAATCCATTTCTTGTCATCAACGAGACAGACAATGAGTGACAGGCTGTAACAGCGACACTGATAAACGGCACCCAAAGGACCCAGAACTCACAAAAAACATCAGCCTCCACAGCACTGGATGACCTGTGGTCCACTGTCAGTTTAATCCATTGTTTGACATATTGATGTAGTCATCACTAAAAAATAATGAAATCAATTTTCAAAGCTGTCACCTGTGATGCATTAAGTCATTGATTTTAATGTGTGGCTTGTGGCATGATATAAGCCTCTCACAATTACGCTAATGAATGTGTCAGCTTTGATTAACTATTAGATGCGCTCTTCCTGTAATTACAATGGCTTGGTTCTATGAACACACACACACACACTCACACAGTTTCATCTGTGTGCACATCTGTGTTTGCAGGTGGAGCCATTCCTGCCCTATGAGTACACCTGTGAGGGGATGCTTGAAAGAGTTCACGCCTACATTCAAAACCAGGTGGGTCTCAAAACTCAACGTAACCAGCAAGCATGCTGGATAAGGTCATAATGATGTCATAAGTTATTTTTTTAGGTGCATATGTTGCCTCCTAGCGAAATAAAACATAGCAATAGAAACCAGATTAAACCAGGGTCTTGAGCCTTGTTAATGAGGCTGACTGCAGTCGGGAAGCAACTGTTTAAATAAATAATGTTACTAAATTGCCATTGTAAACATTGCTACAAAGAGTTTAGGTCTGTGTCCAATATGTGTTATATATAGAGTATATATCTGTTATATATTAGTTGGTTAATGTGTACTAGTGTTAATGTAGTACTTAGTAAAGTTAGTACTAGTTAGTTTGTAAAGTAGTACAGAAAACAGTTGCATAAAGCCTTCTGTGGCTCTGGAAGAGCTTTCCAAAGTCTGAAAAAGTAACCCTGATGATGCCATCATTGTTATTAGTTTATAGTTTAGGCTTGTGTTACACATTGGAGATGAGGTGTTTGAAAGATGTAGGCAAATAAAAGGGATTAACAAGAATGATTGTTATTGTGAAAATTGTAGGCTACAAGTCAGGACATCTCAGATGAAGAATTTTAGCCATTCTTTTTAAACTATGAATCTTGTGATCCCCCAACATTAGGGAAGTGCAATATTAAATACTTATTAAATATTAAATAGTGGAGTTTTACTCTAGCTAAACAAGGTTTATGTTTCTATTCAGTGTTACTTACCACGATGCATTGTCAGTGGAATTGCTGGAATGTGTATCACTAATCGTGGGCATCCTTGCTCACAAGAACAAACAAAACATACTGTATCCTTCATAGTAGTCACAACTCCATAGGGAACCTTTAAAGTTTACCTTGCATTTATAGTTTGCAACCAATATAAGCAAACAAAGGTGAATGCAACAAATTGACCACACTAGCTGCAATGCTGGCATAAAGAGATTATTTGTCTTGAGTACTTTTCTGCTGACACTGGGTCACTGTAGGAGGAAGCTTCAAGCTTAACTTTGAGTATTCATTGAAATAATTTGTGACTTTGGTCAAATTTGTGGTAATGTCTGTATTCATTTCAGCCTGTGTTTGAAGGAAAGTTCCAAGGAATGTTGAATGGATGAATGACTGATGATAGTTTAAAAATGAAAACAGCAGTTGGATTATTACAACCGTACATGTTCCCCTCTCTTTGAAGCATTACGTCCATTCAATTAAATTAATAAGCTATACTTTTATTTACTGTAAGTTCCTGTTTCTGGGATTTCTTAATTGCTGAGCCACAATGTTTATTCCTCAGCTCCACTGCCTGGATCAGCTATTAAATTATTTGCAGGTGACAGCTGCATGTTTAATAGACTAGCACGGTGACAAATTTTTCTCAATGATGGTTCTCGAGGACGGTGATGAAAGAGAAAAGTAAAACTAAAAAAATGGGCTTCCAGCCTTTTACTCACATCAGAATGGGAATTCATCAATAATCAAGATATGCTGTTGTAATTTTACTGAAATCCAGGGTGAGTACTCAGACATAAGTGCAACCAAAAATAAAACACACACACATTCATACCCACACTCTCATTTTTTATATTGTATACTGTATTTACAGATGTTGTTGTCCTGGTACATCCATCATGTCCTGATGGTTGGTATACTGTCTGGCAGTGGCAGGTTAAAGAAATGTGTTAGCCTCTGCTCTGGCACCATCTCTCCACAGGCTGTCAGAAACACACACACACACACACACACACACACACACACTCTCACTCTCACACTCTCACTCAATGTGCCGTGTCTGACTGAGACTGCGACTGCCCGCCTGACATACATTGTCAGACTCTCAATTACACTCTGCTCGCTCTCTTTTCTTCCACTTTTCTCAGCCTTCTCTTCCACCATTTCTGACTTTTCCGATTTATTTCTAACTTCTATTACCAACCTCGTCTGACTGAACCTTTTGTCCTCGTTATCTCCCACGATGACTTCCTCTCACCTGCAGCCGCTGGCAGAGCTCTAGTCCCACTCTGACCCGCATACAATGTACTCTTATGGCAGCTCAGTCTCTTCCCCTGTAAACACACTTTTACCTGTCCTATTAGTATTTGTTTTGTTGTATCCCTATAACTTCTCTTGATTGACACTTCTCATTTAACTCGAGTGGAGGTCAAACACACATTTAGAGAGGAAAGAGACAGAGATGTTTGTTTTCTTTGTTGGCTGTAACCATATGGGATAGTGCAGTTATTTAAAAAACAAATTGGAACAATCAAGTGAGGACAATTTCTTGTGTGGTCAGATTGACAATGACTAGCTGTTCCTAACAGCAGGGGATTGATCCAACATAGAGCTGAGATACCTGATTGGATGAACATAAAACCTAGTGATGATGTCACCATTCCCCAGTATATGACAGATTAACAATAAATGGTGGTTCCAGTGAAATGGGATAAATGCTAATAGCCTATGTAAATGCTTGATGAATGAACTTGATTGTTTGTTTGTATAGGCCTAGTTTACCAAAGTCATTCAATTCCATTTACATTTAGCTGCTTCAGTTTCAGGGTCCTGGTATTGTGCATACTGACTCACTGGCATAGCATGGCACACTATGCCAGTTCAATCTCTGGTGTGAAAGAAGCCTGTTGTGTTTGTTCATTGAACATTTTTCCAAAATGTCCATTTTAGTCATCCCCTGCATTTAAAAAGTGTACAGAACTACAGCAAGTAGCGAGGAAGCAACAAGGTCTCATGAATGATTAAAGACGGTTCAGTGAATGACTCGCCTGCACATTCTCTTTTAATTAGCGCATGGACAGTACATGACATGATTAAACAAAGTTCTTTCCAATCTTTGTGGTCATCCGACCTCAGCAGTTCTGTTGAGTAAAATATCACTATCAAATCTACCAAAATAAGACGCAGGTTTGTTTCAGATGTTCTTCTTTCTCCCTTATGTGAAGTATTTGGCATGTTGATGACTTATAGTGGTAGAATCAAAATGACATAATTCTAAAGTTGCTATAATTACATACGTATACCTTGTAAATGGCCAGAAAGTTCTGGGGATTTTCTCACAAGCCCCATAGACATTAAAATACACTGGTTTTATAAAAACAAGTGTGCGTGTGTGTGTGCGTGTGTGTGTGTGTGTGTCAGAGTGTGTGTCTGTCAGTGTCAGTGTGTCAGATGTCTGTGTTTAGGAGTGGAAGTGCAGCAGAAATGGAGAGATTGGAAGCGTAGTTATTGCCTGCGGGCACTGGGAGCCTGTTTAATAAACGGGTCTGGAGGCCAGTGGGACATGTCAGAGAAATGTTATTACCTGGGTCTTATGAATAGCCCCAGATGGAGGAGGAATCTAATCAGGGCTCTCACCACAGCCTAATTCTGCTTCCAAACCTCATTTGTTATTGGGTGGCATAACTGCATTCATGTCATTTCCTGGAAGATTTATGAGGACTTGTCAGCTTTGATATGCACCTTTTGCATCTTAATTGTTCTTTTTGTTATTTCCTCTATCAGCTGTCCAGACGGATATGTTGCAGAGCTGAATGTATAACTTGTCACTGCTCTGTATTGGAGTGTAGAGTTTATTTTAGCTGGCAGGTCAAAGTGTTTGCAATAGAACACTGCACACATTACTGACCTAGGTCACTTTATCTTTGCACCTGCAGGACTTTTGTTCCCCTGAAGCTCCGTTTCCTCCAGTAAACTCATCCTGGCTGAGCAGCCCTCCCAGTCCTTTCGTCCTCTTGCCAAACTCCAGCATCCTGACCTGGGCCTCCAACGCCAGCTTCTGCCCGTCCTGGCCACCCTTCAGCGCCCTGCGCCTTTTGGCTTCCCTGGAGGGCCAGTCATGTGTGACGGCGTGCCAGAGTGCAAGACTCATCTGCGAACCTGCCTTGTATCGTTTCATCAACATCAAGGAGGCCTTCAGCGCGTAAGATGTTTCTTCATTCGGATAATTTGTTAATTGACAATGCACAATTTGGCTTTACATTTGCTCCTATTTATGCAGGACTATGGGAAAATAGCACTGCATTATAACAAAATGTTTTGCATTTCTTAATGCATCAGAATTGTAAGTGTAGGAGTAAAATGCAATTTTAGACAAAATAGTTGAGATTTTTTTGCACCATCCACTGTTGATTACTTCTTGATTGCTTCTCAACTTCATGAAATGCTAGCTGGGTTCGAAACTCAGTCTCTGACTCCCGAAAATAGTGCACTATATAGTGTGTTCGACGTTTTGTAGTGGTGTTCGAATTCTCTGAGATTAATTTCATTCACTATATAGTCCACTATAAAATACCCACAATGCACTGCTAATTTGAGTGTACATACAATGTACTCTACATTTTACTCCTGTATACCACAATGCAATTGGAAATATAATAACATGCAACATATATACAACCTTTTACTATTCTTCTGAGTGCTCGCTTTGTTTCAGGGACGTATTAGAAGTATTTTTGTTTCGGTTTGTTTACATGATACTGGGAGCGCCCTTCTCTGTCACTGTCACACACATAACTGGCGCATCTACTGACGCAACAATGTTTTCAGTGAGTGTCCAAAATCTCGTTTGGTTGTTCCCTATATAGTTCACTGTTTTCTAAACACTATATAGGGAATAGTGAGGGAGTGAATGAGGGAACGGTTTCGAACACAGCTACTGTCTCCCTCTTTTTTGTATCTCATATCTCCCTTCATTCGTTAAGGTTCTCAAGACAGAACTGTAACATACATGTTTTTAAATACATTAGTGTGTTGTATTAGTGAAATAAAAGTCTTCAACGTTGCATTCTGAACTGTGTTCGCCTCTGTCTTTGTTTCCAGGCTGGACCTGCAGTGTGACGGAGTGGAGTCCGAGATGAACCACCTCTTCCCGGCCTTCTCAGCAGAGCATGCTGAATGTAGCCTGCAGCAGGATTCCCTGCTGTTCAGCTGTGCCGGCTCCAGTGCCAAATACCAGCGCCTTTGCCCCTGCAGGGACTATCGTAACGGCCAGGTGGCACTGTGCAGAGACTGCCTATGACCAGAGGAGGATCTGTGGATGGAGACTTATTTCTAACACTTGGTGACATCTTGAATCTGTGGTGAAATGCTGTAACACATAAACTTGAGTACTCCTTTACCTCTGACCAAGGACTGGCTGGAGGACGAAAATTGTAAGACTATATTACCTCTCAGGGAACTGCATGATTGTACTTTGATCTGTTGGGGTTGAAGCCTCAGTTGAAGGTTTACATGGCTGCATAGGACCACAGGCTACAAAAGTCACAATGAAATGTGTCATTTGATTAGTAAAGAACCCATGAGCAATCAAAAAGGAAGCTTTGATTAAAAAGAAAAAATATTGCAAATGCTTGAAATTCACAAGTGTGTTTACTCAGTATCATAGTGGAGTCTGGATATTTGTACTAGATGCACCCAAAGCTGTTTACACCATGTTGAGATGTACTACTTTACATGTACTGTATTAATACATTTGTACATAAGTGTTTAATAAAATACAGGGGAGGAAAATCTGTTGCAATTGTTTAAATTATGATATGGGTGGAAATTATTCTTTTTCATTTTCTTTCAGATTATTTATAAATTACAAGATATCAATCTTTAATGGTCAATTTCAAAAAGCAAAGTGTGGGGAATATCCTAATTACTTCTTTCGGACTGTGATTTATGTGCTGTGCTGGCTCAATTGTTTATAAAGCAGTCTTCCGATACAAGGTAACAATAGTGTTTGGGTTTCCAGAAGTACACTATTTAGTTTGCTGCATCAATGTTTTTTGTTACTAACTAAAGCAGGTATATACATTCACAGAAAGCCATATTGTGTTGACCTTTGTACATTAATATGTACTTCCTTAGGAGAAGTAAGTGTGAGAATAGGTGACGGTGACTGATGTCTGGTAGCAGCAGATACAATTACTATTTTACTGTTGGCATGCAGATAGGGACACATGGTTTAACGTAAAGGTTCACATTTTGTCAAGCATGTCCTAAATGATGCTCACGTGACCATCTAGATTGACATGTACATTGAAACAGTTTGTGGTTGCTGTTATTGTTCCTACAGTATGTATATGAAGACATTCCTTGCTAAGGCAGTTCATTTTGTAAGTGATGCTGGCCAAAATCCTAATCAAATTATTGTCTTTTCAGAACAACCTTTCCCTCCAAAATCTTTCCCCAGACTGTCGGCAGCTGCAGAGCCATAATAACACAGGAAATGATGTACTAAAAAGATTATTTGCAAGATACCTGCTTGATGTGTCTAACTCTAAGTCTCATATCAGCCTGAGCTGACCTTAAGAATGTTTCTGCACAGAGTAGGTGGGATTTTTTTTTCCATCTCTTACAGTAGAATTGTGTTAGAAAGAAATCTCTTCACCAGTTTGAAGAGGAGGGATGATCACAGCAACCAAACGTTGCACAAATGGGAATGTGAGTATTGTATTAAAATAGACTTGAAATGGGAACCTATCCTTTAAGGACTTTAGGCTGGTAAAAAAAATACCACCTGAGACCTAGGGAAAACTGCAGCAGGGTTTAATGATTTGTTGGATATAGTGTTATAGATTTCCTACCATAGCGTACGATAGGACTCATTTCAAACCTCTGAATGGTGCCCAACAGTTATCATGCATCACAAAATGGAAGGCACATTGAAACCATATTGATATAAATAATAGTTTGCCTGCTTGAGGCAACAAAAAAAAGGAAAATATAATGTTGGAGACATTTTTTACAAAATATATGGCGCTTAAAGGCTGTTAACTACTGTTGCCCCCAAGCAGGTAAAGTTTAATATTGCTCCAGTCACCCACTCAGAATGTAAAGTCATTATTTTTTAAATTTCAATTTCTCAACATATCTTTCTGTTTTTTGACACAGTATGAAATATGGTCAACATTAGCAAACAGGACAGTAACATATTACCCCATAATGTTTCAGATGTGTCATATGGCCAATTTATTCAAAAAACAATCGTCTGAATGACAGTGACATCAGCTGGAAGTGGATAAACGGAAATGGGTTACAACAACAATGTTATTTTCTATTCATATACCTAATTATATATATATATATATATATATATATATATATATATATATATATATATATATATATATATATATATATATATAACATTTTATAACGGAAGCTTTCCATTTCCATTGTAATCCATTTCTTTTCCCTTTGGTTTTGTTAGTGTAGACCTTATGAATGAAACCATTAGGTGACATGAATATTGAAATCCCCTTCATATAGATGGACATTATAATATGCACAGAAACTATGCAATGTCACTAAAGTCATTATCATGTGAGCTACTGCTCCACTGAAGCTGAAACCCTCCACAAAGATAGGAGGATTTTAATGAGACAATCTCAAAAGACAGAGTTGGAATTTGCCAGTTTTCATTTAATGATTGTGCTCGTGTCTCTTTGACTGATAGTAAGGACCATTTCACAATATGCCCATTTCTCCTCTCCAATTCATAGTCTCTGAACTAATATTTATCTTTCTGTGTGCCTGTGTGTGTGTGTGTGTGTGTGTGTGTGTGTGTGTGTGTGTGTGTGTGTGTGTGTGTGTGTGTGTGTGTGTGTGTGTGTGTGTGTGTGTGATTGCGAGACTTCAGGTGTTGAACAAAAACCTCTGTGTTGTATATTCCACGTTAGCGTCTCTGAAATTATATTTTTTTCTGAGTTTAACCGCCCACAGTTCTATTCAGCTACACACACAAAAAGCTCACCTCTGTCTCTGCTTTTCACCACTTAAAAAGTTTCATTAAAGGGATACTTCACCGCTGGAAAGCTGAATATATCTTTAAATTGGGTCACTTATGTAGCAGAAATGTGAAAAAAAAAATTTAATTGGTGCCTTCTAGGCCGAGAAAAGCCAGAAAATGTGTTTTTGGCTCATCTGGACGAAAGACACCAAATCCCAGAATGCACTTCGCTTCGCTGCTTTGAGTCCACTCCCAAGCCACGCCTACCGCTTGACAGACAGACAGCGAGGCATTCGACTCAACTCAATGTGTTTTATTGTTATTTCAACCATATACACAAAACAACGTTTCATCGTGGCTCAAGTGGTGTTACACATTTAAAATATATAAAAACTACATTATATAATAACGACATACGAAACAGGCTACGTTTAGTGCACACACACATTATAGGCTCTATAAAGTTCAGCTAAGCATACCAGCATTAGGCTTGGTGGGCTGTAAACACCGAGTATAAACACAGCCGTGAATTAGCGTGGAATGTCGAATGGTCACAAACTCCAGCGGTTAGCAGTTAGTTGGATACAAATCACCTCATTTCTGCACCAGTCCGTGTTAACACAGCCCACCTTCATACAGAGCATCTCTAGCTCGGATCGTCGGAAGGCTAGCAGGCCTGGTAGCTGGACAGTCCGGTTCACTGTTGTTCAGCTGTTTCCACGAAAGCAAAAAACACAGTCTCTGAATTCGCGTTGGGAGCATCGTTGAAGTTGGATGTAGTCCAGTTTGTTGTTTAATGAACGGACACTTGCAAGCAGGATTGATGGGACAGGTGGCCGGCTAGCGTTAGCTTCCCACCTAGCCGACGTGGATGTCCCCTACCCGGCTCGGGGCATCGAGCGAGACCGCTGGTCTCCGTGCAGGCGAAGCTCTCGTAGTGTGCCGATTATTCTGTCTGTAATAATGTTCCCTGCATATTCTCCGATCTGTACCGATGTATCCCGGTGGTACACGTGCGGTAGTTTGAATGCACATAATTGTTGTAAAAGTTTGCTGCTGAGAAGTTCTCTTAATACATCTATGAGAGAGAGCCCTGTTTAGCGAGGATTCAAGATGGCTGACATTTAGTTTTTTTCCGGCTGAGATCGGCTCACTTCGGGTGATGGGCGGGTTGAAAACATGCGGAAGTAGGTCCTACTACTGGCTGTAGTCTTTTGCTCTGGCCAAAAAATCTTCCGATGACGCAAAAATCGTCATTTTACGTCATCGGAAGATTTTTTCCGGACCCCCCCAATGCAGATATCTCCTGTCTCAGGGGGATATGAGGGAGGGACGCACGGTCATTCAGAAATACTACCGGGTTTCTACTGATACAAAGCTGAATGCTAAATCGGTGAAGTATCCCTTTAATTTCCCAGCAAGAAAGAACTGCCCCAGTAAGAAATCTTTGGATACTGCAGACACCACACAAAGATGGTTTTACATCCATCCTGCAGATCAAATGTGCACCTTTGGCAGGTGTTTTGTCCGGACTACCTGTTGACTTTGTGCTCAGACAAATCCCTGCTGTGGATTGTCTGGGACTCAGTGTGCAAAAAAAAGCTCGGAAGCTCTGCAGTGACTATTTCAGGCAACACAGTGAAGTGAGGCGGAAGAGAAGTTTATTATGGAAGCCTTATATCTCTCTACCAGCTGTGGAAAATCTTTGTTGGCCAAAAGATAAGAGTAATACACAAATAGATTATCTCAACAAGATGGAAAAACGTTGAGGGACTTCTGCGCGGTGACACGGTTGGCAGGTGTAGTTTGGTAGAAAGAAAGTAGTTCTTACATGAAACTGCTTACAACCAGGTCTGTGGTTTATCTTGAATAACCGGGGCGTGATTTCTGGAAAGAGTCATTGCTGTTTTTGTTTTTTTAAATGTATTTTTTGGCACTTTGAGCATTTTGGGGTGAACTGTCCCTTTTAGTAAAGTCATTGTACTTCATACAGTACCATCCACCTTAACCTAACCATAGCAGACAAAATATTTTGCCATATACTTTCTTTGTGCCTGACATTACACGTACATGAAAGGAAGTGAATTTTGACACTGGGAACTAAGTTTTCAAGAAGCCATTGTGGCGAAAGGATAATTCGGAAGTCTGAGATGTAAAAAGAAGCCTGGCAGCACAAGAAAACAGCAGTTAGCCAAACTTCATGTATTTGAAAGAGAAATTGTAAGCAATCTGTAAAATGAAAACCCAAACGGCTCGTTGTAGACATCTCTCTCAGATTACAGACACATGTACTTGCAGTAGTTGTGTGGAAACACTTACTTTCTGTTTTACCTTCAAAATTGATTTAGCTTGTTTGTTTGTTTTTTTGTTGTTGTTTTTTATTGGTTAAAAGACTTTGTTTTAGCAATTTTCCGAGTTTTCTGGTCCTCAGCAAATACTTACACACAAACAGAATAATAATGGTTTGCACAGTTACACAGCATGAGCCCTGCTACATTTACACAAATGAATAGATTGTATATATATATATATATATATATATATATATATATATATATATATATATATATATATACAGCGCTGAAGGTGTGTTTTCTTCACTATTTAGATGGTGGCCATGACACAGCATGATTCATGGCATGGCAGGCCACCTTTTCTAAAGAGAGAGGTCACAGGTAGGCAGGCTAGACTTAATCACTTTTCTTCACACACAGCAGATGTCTTCTTCCTTCCTGCCTCACACTCACCTCCCTGTTGCCCTCTTTGACCCCTGACTCTCTTTTACTCTCTTATTTTCTAGTTTCTCAATCTATCCACGTTCTTCTTCCCCCCTTTCTCTCTTAAAATCTCAATCCTCACATAACCTCCTCAAGATGAATTGATTTTTTAGACGCTGAAACCTTTTCCATGACCAAATGCTGTGTATTTGATATTGCTTTCTAATCAATTCTCTATTGTGCTCGCTCGTGTCTCTTTGGCTCTTTAGTATGTGTGACAGAGTGGAGACTAGCCGCCCCACCGCTGCCTCCCCCAAAGATAAATGCATCACACATAATGACTCTGTGCCCTGCTCTTTGTGTGTGTCTGAAAAACTGGCACTTAATGGAGGGTGCCTGATATGACTAAAGAACTGCAGAGTGGAAGAAACATTAGTCAATTTGAGAGACCATTTCATATAAACTGTGGTGCACCAGGTTAGTGATGTGTAGATTATACAAATACATGTTTTAGTTTCATTAGTTATGATGCTACACTTAATCACTCTTCATCACATATGGATAAAAACAAGAGTGGAAAGTCCAACAGCTCAAAGACAAAGACAACTGATTACTATTGTTTTCATATGACTTTATTGTAATTGCATTCTTGCTTATAATGCAGATGAATTGGCTGTTGTAAAAATGTAGGCTTATTTGTTTCACTTGTCTTTTGTGCTTTTCTGCATCCCCCACTTTTGGCTGTGATCAAACTAATTTTTCGATTGCACTTAACAGCATGAATAAATTAAATGGGAAACTTGCTCCGTGTGCCTGTTTTTTGCAGGATTGGATGTGTGTGTGTATGTAGCTCCTGAGTACTGCTCACCACCTACAGAGAGCTCTGCTCCTGTGTGATAAGGCTCTGCTGTCTACCACAGTGAAGTCAGCTTCATTTCAACAGAACCACAGGCATCACAGGTAGGTGTGAGGGGGCAGCCAACAGAGCAAATGTATTGACTCACAAAGGTCCATGTTGATTTTTCAGCTTCACACCCTCTGAGAAGAAGCAATATACACACACACTATACTTGATACACTACTCATTCAAATTTGTTCTGAAGAAACCCCCCGTAGATGCTGTTAAAAGCTGTTTTAATGATAAAGTTGGCTAACAATCACATAATTAATGCAAACTGCATAATTATTTAAACACTATGGAGGTTTTATTCACCAAAGTTACACTTAAAGCAGCTATAATCTTTAGTTTTTGTAATGAAAATGGATCAAATGACAAAACAATTGTCACCGTGTGAAAGACTTTTTTTATGACGTGATAGTTACAACTGAGATATCAAGTTTTCCGTTGAGCTTTTTTGAACCAGAGAGTTATCACGTGGATCTGCAGCTCTCCTCGGCTTTACAAAGCTTTATAGCGAGTTCCAGCTCATAGTTGAGCTG
The DNA here is from genome assembly GCA_023631565.1 of Gymnocephalus cernua. Classification (NCBI taxonomy): domain Eukaryota; kingdom Metazoa; phylum Chordata; class Actinopteri; order Perciformes; family Percidae; genus Gymnocephalus; species Gymnocephalus cernua. The sequence goes on from CM042441.1 coordinate 8,743,715, forward strand.
TTTGGCTGTTTTCAGCAACAACAAAAAATCTCTAAAAATCTCTACACTACCGGCTATGCAAACAGCAGACAGACAGTTAGCAACTAAATGAATGATCATGTTGCTCTGTAAGTGCTGGATGTGTAAATAAGCAACTTAAAGGTGATGATATATCAATGTTGTGTTTGCAACTTGCTTCCAAGTGGTCAAAAATATTTGTAATCACGGGTTTAAAGGTATAGTTTGACATTATGGGAAACACTTATTTGCATTCTTATGGAGAGTTAGATGAGAACATTTACACCACTCTGTTATCTATTTGTGAAATATACAGCCAGCAGCCAGATGGTTGCTTGTGTGCAGGATTATTTTTTGGCTCCTAGCAGTGTTTTTGTTTTTTGCTCAGATTAAACAAAGAAAATAAAATGTGATAATTATTGAGCTTTCGAGGTGCTGGGAGGCAGACTGTGTTCCCTACAGTCAGAGGCAGAATAGTTTCCAGTCTTCATGCTACAGCTGAAGCTACCTAGCTACAAGACAAAATCTCAAATTATTTCTTTAAAGCTTTAGTGCGTAACTTTTTGATATTAATGAACGTTCGTTACATTCAAGCCATTGCCAAATTAGTTGCTACAAAGCTAATAAGACTATCAGCTCCACGCAACTCTCTCTGTATTTCCCAGTCTGGCTGAGATCAGAAGATTGCGTTGTCCGGTGACTTTCCTGCACAGAAGCTCGAGTGAAGATAATGACCTCTTCTGAAGAGTCCATCATGTTTTTTAAATCATCCGTGTCCTCCTTGGCTACTAGCAACTGTGTGGAGGAGGAGGGGGGGCGTGCGCTTGGGTCACGTGGACGCGCCAACAATGTTGTTGTCATTACTTAGAATTCCTCATGGGGGCGACAGAAACTACGCACTATAGCTTTAAATTGAAGCAGGAGCTAAGTTTGGCTGGAAAGCAGGCAAGGGTGCCTTTTGTGTGAATATAGTTTATGGTGGTTCCACTTAAATTCAATTTTGTCTTCAGAGGGCAGTCAAAGTTATACGTCCTGTGAAATCCTTTTTCATATGTCTTCAGGTTCACATATGTTTAATTCCCAGCCTCCTGTTGACAGAGTTATGGCCTTTGGACATTTTGCACAATATTCCACCCTCTTACAGTAAATGGGCACATTTCACATTAGACCTGTCTGAATGTATTGCCTCTGTAATGCATGTCCTGAGTGGCAGTGTAGAGCACAATGGGAAGTCAAGAGGCTACTCCACATTCATTCTCTATTACTGAGTCAACCTCGTCCATGGCTCCCACTGCCAGCTGGCGGCTCCAGCAACAGACACCCGGACTGCATCTGTCACAGCTGTCTCACTGTCAGCCTCGGTAAAATTGCAAAGGCCATTCCATTACTGAATCCATAGAGCACAGTGTCTAGCACACTAGACATATAAGAAGCAATCCTCCACAGTCTTGTGTGGCAGCTTTTGACAGAAGAGAAGGGTCTAGCTGTCTGTGGCACAGCTTTCAGGTAGATCTGAGAGGCTCGGTGACTGCATACCTTCGGACCTGAAAATTAAGGAGTGCTGAGAGGGTGAAGCTAGAGAAATCAGAGAGAGCGAGATTGCTTATATACACTTATATGTGATCCTGTTGTCTGATTGGACTGTCAAGCTGTAATAGAAGTAATTGAGACGGTGTGGGTGTATGGGAGACAAGTGGAAAAAATCTTCCTGCAGAGAAAAAGAGGCAAAGAAGACAAAGATGAGAAGACAAATGATTGAAAAGTAGGAATAAGAATCAAGCCAGATGGATTAGAGGCCAGGGGCTGGTGAAGTGGGCGAGAGATGACAGGAAAGGAAAAAGCAGCATGTGTATATGACAGCTTTTATTAGGGCTTCTCTGGGCGACTTCAAAGTGATCTTCTACAAATGCCACACCAAGAATATACTGTACAGTAAAAGGCAAGAGGTCTCAAATGGGATTCATAGAATAACATGTTGATCTTAGATCAATGTTGTTAGGACCTTGATGTAAAAGTTTTTGGAGAGATCAAAGGCATCGTGCAGTTTCACAGCCAGCATGCTGCATGTTCCTATGAGTTATTCAGTGAACTGTGGATTGATGCAGGAGGTGAGAGGGCTGTGGAATCAGATCAGAGGGAGATAGAGTTATAAAACTGCTGCACCAGCATTAAAGTCTGTCCCTGAAACTAGAAAAGTGAGGAAATGTATGAATGTATGTTTTTGAAGGGTCACAAGTGCAAACAAATAATGTCCTGTTACGCAAGCCAGCTGCTGAAAATGTTGAGACGGATCAGGGTGGCGTGTTCGGATGTGCAGGAAAGTCATTTCCCATATTCAGCTTCCTAGCACAGCTGGTTTGATTGGCTTCTGAGGAGGTAGCTGTCGTATTTACACATTTGTAAATATAATGAAACTTAGATACTTCAGCAGGTACCTTCAGGTAACTTTATTCAACTCAGGCGACTGGATCAACAACTGACTGTAAGGACCTCTACGCGCTACTGTGTATAGGCAATAGTTGTCTATACAGATTCCTGGTGTAATTAGATGTAAATATCAAACACAATAGGTAATCACCTATAAATATTACAGTAGCGAGAGGGTTAATTATCTTACAATATCATTAAAAGCTGGAGCAACATATACATATTATTACGCACCTGCGTAACATAGTAGAGGAAGTTGGATTGCTCCAAAATCCACCTTCTGTAATCACTTCACACCCTGGCCTTCTAAATTGACTGTTCGCCCAACCTCTGCCACAAACAGAAACTGTCCAATCACAGTTTAGCAACCGTAACTAGGCACAGCAGGCCTGTCAAGCTTGGGATTTCTTAACATGTTGAAGCTTGAGCAAGGGCTCCAATAGCCTAATTGTAATAATCTGTTTCTAAAAGGTTTTCGAGGAAGGCTTGGGTGATGCATGTGTCCTCATTACAGTGAAATGTTTTTAGCTGTCATTCAACAATAATAATGAATGTTTATCTATACATGAGCATGATTTCTACCCCTGGCTTTTCCTGCATGGCCCTGTATACCTCTGCGTTCATCTGGAGTTTTTGTGAAGTTGGCAACGTCTCACTGTGAACTTTGCCCGGCTTCTTTTGCACAGGGCCTGTCAGATGACATCTAAAATGGCCTTGGGCCAAAACGCACTTCCTGCGTGGTAAATGATTAAGATGTTTACGCATGATTAAAGAAGTTTTGTCACCCCGAAACGCTTGAAATTAGTACCTCAGCTCGCTGTTAGTAGGCAGAAGAGGAAGTTTGATAAATGATTCAACGCTTGGCTAATCAATTCCCCTGACTTCCTGTTTGTTGCTGTGGATTAAAACATCAATTAAGGGCTCAAAGTGTTGTGTTTGTTGGAGTGTGTCCTTGTGGGACACTTGAGCTGACCTCTGTGTGTTTGATTGTCTTCGATATCTCCAAATGAGTCAACAGTAGCAACAGAGAATGCCTGCAGGAAATTTTTGGTCTTCCTCATAGTTTCTCCAGACAGTTACTTAATTTTCTGTCAGTACCAAGGGGATTCTAGTTTAGATTTTTTTTTTTTTTCTGACAGACAGCCGACCCTCGTTAACCGATCCTTAACTGCTAACCAACGAGCAGGAAACGTAGTCACAGTTCACCCGTCTGGAAGGCTCTGACATGCTTTCTGCATTCTGCGTCCACGGACAGCTGCAGACTTGTACCATGCTTGTATCACTCGCTTAGCCACGATGTTGTGTGTCATAGACACATGCAGAGTAAGTTTAAAGTTTATACAGGATCAGAGTTTAAATAGGAGTTTTGGTGCAACAGAATTCAGTTTAATCTAGATTTAGAGTCAAAACTAAATTAGACATTTCATTTTTTTCATTTTAAGATAGTTTTAAAGATCGGTGCAACATGATTTAAAGTTGTTTTTTTTTAAATCAGGTTTAAAAATGAATCCTTGTTGGTGCCACCCAGTCTTCAGGATTGCCACTGTAACTATTAGTTAACAAATAGATGGTATAACCTATTTTCCTTTTACCATGCAACAATTGTTTTTAAATTAGTTTTTAAAACAAATGTCATAATATTAGATTTAACTGATAGTATTAATCAGTCAACATTCTTCTTGTCTGTTAACGGTTAGTGTCTCTAGTACCAATTATTTGAGAGAAAAATAATTGTCTTGCCAGTTGTCTCTGCATGCAACGATCTGCATCAGCTATTTCGAGAACTCTAATAAAAGGAGCTGCAGGACATACCTAATCCAAACACTTAAGTCACATGAACACGCAAGTCATTTCATACAGTGTGACAATGTAATTACAGATAATTGTTTCCTGAGCTGCTAGATCTTGGTAATGACACTAAAATGAAGCAGGGGTGTGTGTATAAGTGTGTGATAACAGGCGGTGCTACCAGAGCTTGGTGCTTGGATGGCATCAAGGTGAACAAATAAATCCGAGCGGCATGTTGCTGTCACGTCACCCCGCTATGATCTCCCACTTTGATCAGCCTTAATTGATCTCATTTGAGCTGGTTAAGGCCTCCCCTGCACTGATGGACACAGCTGCTGGCTTGCTTGTCAGAGCTTACTAATTACATGTCACCGCTATCATGTGACACAGTTATTATCATCTGTGAAGCTTGACATAGTCGTAGCCTATGCTGAGATAGTCAGCAGCTGAGAGCAGAACGCCATATTGAATCTTCTCCCACACACACCGCTGACTGTACTATACAGATGAATAAATGTTGATGCAGAATATTTCTAGATGCAATAGTCTGCATGGGGAAATATTTACTGAGGATGACAGACTATGAAAAGAGAATGAGGTTGTTAACGTGGGGTGTCTGAAGTGTCTGTCTGGAAGCTGAAAAAATCAGACCTTGAGAGAAACCCATTTAAAATGAATTATAGCTTCAAGTTAATCTCAAACAATCACTAAACTCTTTCTCTCTACAGATGAACTAAGAGCCATTTAGTCAAAAGGAATAGTTAGATCTTTGGGAAAATTGCTTATTCGCTTTTTTGCAGTCGGATGAGAAGATCTATACCACTCACACATCTGTATGGTAGATATGAAGCTGCAGCCAGCAAAAAAACAACAACAGTAAAAACGACAGGTTGAGGTTTTCAGGAGGTCATATGTGGTTGCCTGGCAACCTCAAAGTAACAACAAGACTCTAGTAGGAAGTTACCACGGGCAGCCAAGAAATCATCCGCCACATAATAACATGGGAATTAGTGGGCTTTAGAGGTGCAGGTAGGTCAATTTTGTTACCTTCAGACAGAGCCAGGTTTCTAGTCTTTATGCTAAGCTAAGCTAACTTTTTCCTGGCTGCTGCTATAGCTATACTTAACGTTACAGACATGAGAGTGGTACATATTTTCTTATCTAACTCTCTGCAAGATAGTGAATAAGCAAGAATAATATCTGAACCAGCACCGGACTCTGTACTCTCTAACGTCTTCCTCATTTGAATATGAAAGGGCACTGGAAGTCTAGCTACATCATGATGATTGATTCTGAGCAGATTGAGGGAAGAGTCATTTGTCATGGTGTGCCTCAGAGTCCAAAGCATTGCAGTCTGTCTTTATATCAGAAGACCAACACGTTAAAGATTTACTAATTAGCTATTCTGGGATCATCATTACACCTGGATTATAACTGGCTGCAGCTGCCAATATAGATACTGAATTTTGTTGGCAACCGAAGCTGTCTGCCACCCACCAATTAGCATTGCTGTACTAGCCATGTGTGTGGACAAACCTTGACAGTTTCGGCATGCTTAAAGTCTGCAGCCTTTCTCCAAAAAAGTCACAGGTGTTGTGGTGAAGTATGCTTCCTGAGCTAATATGGCTGTTCAGCTGGAAGAAGCTGTGGCATCTGTTGTAGGTTTTTCAGGACAGTGTTGGGTGTGTGGAATAGCTGGTTGCCTCACTCATCTTGTTTCACTGTCTGCTGGGTCTGTTTCCTGTTCTCCATATCCTCTTTAATCCAATGTTGGAATATATTGCTCTCAGACGTAATTATTTTAGCCTGCTCCCAGGCAATAATGTGATTTTCTGTCTTGCAGTGATTTTAGAAGGCTAATTTTAAGTTGTCCTGCTCTGCTTGATGTTTCTTTGAACGGGTATGCATTTCAAAAGTCTATTTTTCTTTTTAGATAAGAGGCATAGGATTTCATTTTTCTTGTTTCAAATTTGGTCCTGGGGGGTGTAGCCTAATAGGCTGGCACCGTTTGATGTGAGATTTTGCAGGGGATGGATGGGATATATTTCATCAGCCTTTGCATGTGCACTGTAGTACCACTTTCTGCAAGACGCATACTGTATACCGTACTACTACTCCTGACAGACTACCTCATGAATGAATGCATGAATATATGAATGAATGCTTTATTTTGAACATGTAAAATAATAAAAACTAAAAGAACAAAACACAGAAACAAAACAAAACAAAATATGAATGTAATCATCACAATGCCTTTGATCTTTAAAGAATGTCAAGGTAAACTTCTTTATACACAGACAAAGTTGTTGTCTTAATGAATACTATATTATGTTGTTCCTCCTAAGCGTCCTGCGTAAAAGAACAGTAGTAGGCTACTTATTCATGACCAAAATAACAGTACATTTATCTAGGACTGACGTCAATCTACAGCAAGTCCAGTCTTACTGTGTGAAGCAATTTACAATGTATTAATCATTTTGTATTGCCAATGTGTAAACAGATTGTAACGTAACTTAAAAACTGAGACCTTTACCGACTATCTCAGTCAAGCCTGTAGACTGCTTTCTAAAGAACATGGAAACGTTTTTTTTAACAATGTTTGTTTTTCCTCACCAGCATTGGCTTAAGATTAGATTCATGAGTGTACTGAGCGAACAGCACAGTGCTTAAAGGGTTAGTGTGTGTGGGTGGAAAAGAGATAGTTTTGCTTTAAAAAAAGAAAAAAACAAGCAGCTTTTGCATTTTTATTGCACCAGTTGAATTAAATAGTGACGTGATTTCTTTCCATTTCAATAAGAACAAAACAATCCCTGAGGTTCAAACAGCATAAAACATCCTTCTGACTGCATAAACTAACAGAGCAGAGTCATTCAAACATACAGTAGCTTTACACACAATTATTTTTTGAAGTGGTTTGTTTTGACCTTCAGTCTGTGACAGGCATTTGCACCTGCTGGGATCCAGAATATGAAAAGAAGCTATTAAAAACATTATATTTTACACTAAATAGCACTTCAGAGACATACTGCAGGTGCTCTGAATTTTAATATTAATCTGACATTGGGTAGTGTGGAGCAGGATGTGCTCACAGAGGAAGCCCAACAGTGGATGTTGTATGTCTGGTGTGCCAGCTTGATCCCAACCTGCAGGGAGTGGGAGTTGTCCCTGACACTGAAATGCATGCGGTATAAAGAGTATCCTGGTATGATGTTCATGTGTTTTTTTTTTACCAATATGCATTCTGTCAGTCATTTTTGTTCATTTACGTTCACGTATAACACATTACATTCAATGTCCTGTTAAAAAAACAAAAACATTTTCAGATTATTGGCAATGGACTGATGACCTCAAGTGGACGGTTAATGAACAACACTGCCCTTTGTGAGAAAAGTGTGAAAGAAAAACCTCTGTCATTACGCACCATGTTAATGGCGCTGTTGCTGTCATCCTATCTAACCAACCTTCCCACTCAAATAAAAGCAATCCTCTCAAGATCTGGCTGGGTTGAATCACTAATAAGCTCTCCACACTTGCTGCTTGTAGTTTGACCTTTTTGATGTGTTAGTATCTCATCTATCCAGCTGACAAATCTTCAGATCTACTTTAATTATAGCACATTATCGAGTTTTAATTTAGAAAATGTATATTATTTGTATATATTTGCATGGAGGATTTTTTAATGAATAAATATTACAATCTCACAATAAATAATTCAATGAAAACAGAGAAAGAAAAGTACTAAAGTAAAGTAAAGATAGTGTTTCCCCCATTAAATCTGTGTTAACCATTCTTTAGCAAGAAATGAAGGCAAGTGAAAATAGCACTTTGAATCTCGTACCTAAGCAATGTGATGCTGTTGAACTTGATTGATTTTGTCTCTCTCCCTCACTCAGTATACATAAGCAGATAATACAGATCAACACAGTAACTTGACCCAAATTAGCCACAGGGCTGCTTTCTTCTAGTACAGTCCTTCCCATCTTAACCCGCTCTCAAAAGTCATCAACACCACCCATCATGTTCCAAACATTTTCTTATGAATGGATTGGACAGTGCATTATTATATTTAACACTTCCTGAAAGTAGATATTGTTGCAATGTTTTTTTTCATACATTTTAATTGACAATGTTTAGGTTGCTTTCAAGTTTGCATTCCTATAGGTGAGTACTTTATTACTCACCTTTATTATTACGGGATTTGTTTTTGTAAATTATAGAGTGTTGTGTAGACCTACTCTATCTGTAACGTGTCTTGAGATAACTCCTGTTATGATTTGATACTATAAATAAAATGTAATTGAATTGAATTACTTGCTTGAGAGTTTGCACTGTAAATTGCAGCTGCTTGTTAGGCTATTGCAAATGTATTCAAGATCAGCATCACAACAATTTGAAATCAGATTTGGCTGTTTGGTTTCTTTGTAACACAGATATGTGGATATATCTCTTTTAATCAAGTCACGATTCACACACACACACACACACACACACACACACACACACACACACACACACACACACACACACACACACACACACACACACACACACACACACACACACACACACTTCATTGAAGATGTTTTCAGGATGTTGAAAGTTGTGAGCAATGGGTCAGAGGGTACTTTAATTGAATTTCAAATGATCTAATTCACAGTGCTAAACTCCGCAGCTTCGGGATAAATTATACGCTCTTCTGAAAATCGTTTTCAATTCCCCAAAGCTTGGTCTTAATTTTTTTCTGAGATCGTCTTCATTTTGTTTCAAATTGACTTCTTCCCTGAGGTGTATTCCCTGTAGAAACAGGGGAGGAAAACAGCAACGTTTCTGGAGCCAAATGAAACTGTAATCACTCAAGCTGATAGCCACAAGCAACCTCATAAGCATTACTACCTCACGTTGTACTCAACTCACTCAAGAGTTTAAGTTACACTCAAAGAAGAAAAAAACAACTACAATATTTCATAATCTAGGTTAATATTTGTGTATATCTGCTTTAAAATGATCACTAACTGGAGGTCATGTACTCCTTTTATTCATGAGTCATTGCTTATAATGTGCTGTATTATTTACAGGTCCTATGGATTCTTTTATTACTGTAGCTGAACAGCAGATGAAATAAGGATTATTTATGCTCTGGATTACCAATGCATGATTAAACAGCTGCCGGGTTGCATCATCTCCAGGAAAGTTATTACCAGAGGTTTCAGCTCAACAGTGCCTGAGATGTGTGGAGTCATTGTGAAGTCTGGAGAGAAATACATCCAATATGCTTTAGTCATTATTACAGTTAATTAGACAGGGGTACTAAGAGGATTCTAAAAAAGGATGATGAGCTCAGAGAGGTGATGAGCCAAGCTAAGAGGAGATGGCCAGTAAACTTTAGTGTTCACATTTTACTTTGCTCGACTACAATTACCAGAAATAAGTGATGAATGAAGGTGAATATTTAAATCAGAAGGAATGGATGAGTCATGTTGTTTTTGATATGCCTCGACTTGGCGCTGGGATATGGCAGGATATGAATTTCAAAGTAATTTGTCATAATGGAGTCATGGATGCTTTTTATGGCCCTTGATCATAATTAGAGTATCAAATGGAAATGACACCCCAACTTTTATAACCTTGTTGAAAACAACTAAAATCACCCACTCAGGAAAAGACATTTTGAAGCCCACAAGAAAGGATCTATCTATGGCTTCATTTTATATACACAGACATTTTCTGTTGTTTTTGTACTCAAGGATTTGATTTTGTTTGACCATCGCCATTAAAGTTACAGCTCAACTGTGGAAGTCAAAACTTTAAAAAGGTCAAAAAGCCAAAATAACACATAACAGCAAGGTTTGTTAAGTGACAGCGCAGATCTCACATCTTTTGTCGTATTTTCTGAGAAAGACCAGAATGGCTGTGCAGTTGCTCTTAGGTGGCACAATTCTTTATCCCAAGTTGTGTGGAGGCAGTTGCTGAGAGCAACTTCATGGTAACATTATTCTTTGTGCCTGAGACTGATTAGGAAAAAGAGCTCATCTGAACTCCATTTACCCCTCTCAGGATGTCCCTTGCTAGCCTGGGTAAACCCTGACGGACTTCCGGCAAATTTGAGTTTTGCTCTGCAAGTCAAGGGTCACACACACACACACACACACACACACACACACACACACACACACACACACACACACACACACACACACACACACACACCTTCAGGAGACGGCCAATACCTCTACAAGTTAATGCTCCTGGATGCAATGTTAGCTGTTGCATTTCTGTCAATATTCACTGTATCTGAAAAGGTAATGAATGCAACATCAATGTGATACAGTAGCCTAAATATGCAGGATGAATCCTTAAAAAACGAAAACAACGTCAATGTGATAATACCACACACCTCTATGAAAGAGAATTAGGAAGATGTGTGTTTTGTGAAAAATAAACAGTAAAAAGCAAGCCATTATATTGACACCTAACACCTGCAAGCAAAAGAACAGATGTCAGATGCAGTACCAAGTACAAGTACCAACTGGGCAAGCAGCTGGGTTAAAGCAATACATAAATGTAAAATTAACTTGACTTTATAAGTCAAACAAAAATTCATTGAGTCTAAAGTCACATTAAGCCTCTCCGCATATATTAAACAATACTATTAAACATTATACAAAATACATATGAAACCATCAAAGGAAACATTTGATGCAGGTTATTGCTAAATGAATCAGCTTTTTCTCTTTTTGGTTGCTACTAATTTTAAAATTGTATTTAAGTACAGTACTTGAGTAAAAGTACTTATGTTACATTTTACCATCACCCTTGGGGCCTCTGGACCTGGGAGGCCTATATCCATCCATGATTGACTCGACTGCTATTCTGCAATCAGTGTCTAAATCAAAATGTGTGTAATGGTATGTAATTAATAAATCATATTAAAAGCATCCTAATTTTCTTTACCATATGACCTAAGACATACAGTCTGCTGTAAATTGTCAATTCTAAAATTGTAAATTATTGTTGGTGGGAAAATGTGCTTATAGCCTCTGAATACCCACACAGAGATAGCTGGAGATGAAGAGATCTAATTTTTCTGGCTGATTAGATCTCTGCTTGGCCAGAGCTTTGATGGGAATTTATTACATCACAAATCTTCCTCTACCAGTAAGAATGATATAGGGCCTAGGTGTCATTTGTGTCAATTCTGCGTTTTCTTGAATTTTGAGAAAGGAGAAGCTTGGTCCAATGACGATTGACAAAAATATTTAATAAGAAAATGGCATGACAAAAACAAGTTTTAACGCTGCAGCAGACTGAAAAGATGCTTCTCCCCATGGATTCATATTTTACAGTCCGAAACATTTCTCACTTTCACGAATATATTCCCTTGAAGTTGTGGGCAGTTCCTTGGAGGAAATCTTTTTTCCACTGGTCCGTCGTCGTCCAAATCCATGTGTTTTGAGGTTGCTTCCGGTCACAAACAAGATCCTACCATACCATGTGTGTGTCCATTTCTTTTCAAGTTAGTCTTTTGGTCTATTAATCTAATCAACAGACGGCCCCCAGACAACAACAGTTGAACAAAGAGCTTCCTCCTGTAGGCCACGCTAAGTGACAGACATGATCTAATTAGCACGATAAGCTGCTGAGGGCAGGATGTTGATTGGGATGCAGTTTTCCTGCCTAACTTAACTGCAGCGTACATTGTGAATACATCAAGACATAAAAGTACATTGATATCAGGGTTGATTTTACTTTTTTTTAAACTCAACATGCCCTTGAACATGCTAACAGGGATCTCAGGAAGATGTCAATCAATCACAATCTATACACACCAGTCTAGGGTGAGGTCTAATTAGCGAGATTAACTGAAAACACCTGTGTGGGTGTTTACAGCCTTTAACATTAAAACATATTAGAACTGTGAAAGTGTTTAGGTCTTTCACAAGAACGTCCAAAAAAAAAAAAAAAAACTGCTACACGGACTTCCTGTTTGTCTGAACAAGGCGGAGTTAACTATCTGTGTGTTACGGTAGTCTAACGGACGGTATCGTTTACATTTTTCGGGGTTTACAATGCGGGAAAGTACACTTTCCTAAGGAAAGTGTCCTTAGTCAGCTGGCGTTTTGGATATTAATACACAGTTAGTAGGGGAGCTAACGTTACAGTGACGCTAGCTAGTTGCCAGGATTCAAGACTGCTGTAAGTTCTTCTCTTTTTGTTCGCTGCTCAGGCCGTTTGTCACTAAATAGAACAGTATGTAGCCTACGTGTAGCTATAGTTTTCACACTCGGCCTGGTTCCATAGCCCTCTCAATAATAGACATCATGTAAAGACGCCAACTCTGGTGGCTCTTATCTGTGTTCTTCTCCTACAGTTTAACCGTAACCCGAATCTGCAGTTTAACTCAACATCAAATGAGGGTCATGTCATGTGACAGTCTGTTTGCCTCAGCCTCGACTCTTCACTCAGCTGATACAATCTTTTTAAACCATGCAGTACAATGTAAAATGCTATCATGCTTTTTTTTATTATTATTTTCATGTTCGCTGTGTCATGATGTCTTTGTGGTTATCTAGCAGAGGCTCCCCGTGAAACCGTTTCAACCATGGTGCAGGAATACCAGTCCCCTGTTCGGGTCTACAAGCATCCATTTGAGTTGATAATGGCGGTGAGTAGTGTGTTTATATCCAGTGCAACTATCATGACAAGTTATAAACATATTACTCTGCAGGATCTTACATCCAGGCTACCTAAACTGGAGACTGCATCATCCATTACAACGAAAGCATATGAAATTGGGTCAAAGCCAGTAAGCCACACTGATTGTAGCCAGCGTGGCTTTGACCCAATTTCATATTCTTGCTTTTGCTCTAATTGAAAACTAAATATTAAACATCGAAATATAATGCATAATGGAGTGCATTCTCACTGGAGTCTCTCATTGCAGTTTACAGGAGACCAGACGCATGTCTGTAGCCTTGTCTGCCCCTCAGGGCCATCTGTCTCTGTCTCTACATTCTGTCTCTGTACAGAATATAGAATAGAATAGAGACACTTAACTGCAATGAATGCTTTGTGTTGAGTGAATGGACAGAATATAGGCCTATTGTATACACTCTTTTTTTTCCTGATGCTTTGGTAAACAGTAAAAGGCTATAGGCTACAGGGTAAAGCTGCTTATTAAACTTTCCATTTCGTTCTCAAAGTTTCTTTGGTCAATGCCAGGCTGACCATTTTATACATTAGTAATATTTATATACTTTACATTTCTTGGCTGATTTTTTTTTTTTTTTTTTTTTTTTAAGCATATGTTTTTCTTGCTATATTAATGTAACTGTCAACATATTTGGATATTAGTGCAGCGTCATTCAACATTCATACCAAGGAAATCCACTGAAATGCTAATAGAGATCCCACTTTCCAAACATGTATTCACCATAATGAACTAGTATTTCTCCTTATGACACTGATAAATTGCTCTCTTCACCAATGCTTAAATGCTTTACATTCATTTAAGAACAGGAACTCTTTGAAGAAAAAGTAGGAGATGGTAAAATAAATATGCATATCTGTGAGTTGGTTTTCATCCACAGTCTGGTCTTGCTGTTTTTTCTCTCTGTGGTTATATATTAAGCCAGACTTATGCAATATCCTCAGACCGGGTTAAAGGCCCTGATGCTGAAGTGCCACTTTGCTTTGCGGGCTATAACTCCTTCACCAAGCAGTCCACCTTCATTTCCCATGACACATCTTTCACAGAAAATCACAGGTCTAAAATTCATCTTGCATCACTGCACGTTAATGAAAAGGGTCTCAACATGGGCCTTTTGTGAAAAGTAAATAACAGCTCCTGTGAAAAGGTTCAGGCCTTGACAGCCTGAAGGAGACGACCCAGTGAATAGTCTGCCACCTCTGCTCCCATTTCATCTCTCTGGGCTTTCTCATTAGTCCCCTGGCTGATATTACTCCAGCTAACAATCAGTGTCCTGGATAATACTGAATGCTCAACCAGTGACATAATTGTCGTCCCTTTCATTTTCCTGGGTTTGTGTTAGGGCTGCACAATATGAGGAAAATATTTAATTGCAATTATTTTGACTGATATTGCAATTGCCATATGATTGACAATATTGGAGGGAATGCTCATTTTCATATCATTATTCTTATTTTCATTGAAACTTTTTTTGCGAGGATCTGTACCAAACAAAGATAATTTCTTTAGCCTGTAGGATACAATTTGTAGGCTGGGACATCTCTGCAGCACCACAAGACTTAATTCAGAATGGTTTGACACATATTTTGCCTTTTAAGAAATATTGCACCCCTCTGCGATTTGGATATTGCACTATTCTCCATATTGCGTTTCGATAAAATTGCAAATAATTGTGCAGCCCTAGTTTGTATGTAATAGATATACTAAGCTACCTTTGTGTGGATTACACCTTTATAATTGCATTTAATCAATATTCCTTAAAGAAATAAGCCTTTTTCTTGCTCAACACACAGCCATTAAACTGTTATTGGCTTGCTAATGTGCAATATGATTGTGGAAAATGTTGTTTTCAATTGATAGTTTTACTCTGCTCATCGTTTATATTTTGTGCTCCCATTTTTATTTTATGCTTATAGCTCTTATAAGAATAAGTCGGATAAAGATTTAAATTTGTCTGCAATCAGTGAAACATGTAACGTAACACCAAGGCAAACTTTCCTATTAATTTGCTTAGTGGATAATGTCATCTTGATTAAATATCTCATATGCTGTGCAGCACAATACAAGCAGGATGCATGTGTGTGTGTGTGTGTGTTGCTGAAAGACCAGTGCTTGATTCATTAATTTAGTTTAATATTGTTACTCTAAACATAAAACAGGCAGTGGTCTATACTGTGATAGTCGAGCTCCTTACCTGCCTTCAGTTACTTGTCAGTATTTTATTAGCAGAAAAAACGACACTGCCACACTGCTACTAGTTGAAACTACTACCTGAAACAGCTGCTCAGCTGCTCAATCAATATTGACAGGTGGCATTGGCTTGGACAGATGGTCATGCAGGGTGCTGTGGTTAGTAAAACGCAAATCACCACTTGTAAAAGCTGCCACAGCAGCAGCTTGTATTTATATAAACTGTTAAAGCCACTAGCTTTAAAAAAAAATTTAAACGCTTCCTAACCAGACAGAAATGATGTGGTGTAAATCACATGCTTTAGTCCTGAGTCAGCAACAGCATTGTTTATTCTTCTGGCAAAGTGGCCTCCTTGTTGTGGGTTAATTTAGTCGGAGAGCTAGATCTCATAGTGAGCAGGACAAAAGCAAAAATCCTCACTGGGAACAGAATGTACAGAGCCAGGCACACCACACCAGTGCAAATAAAAGTATAACATCAATAGTAGATAATCTGATACAAGATAATAATGTCTTTCATATGTGATTTCCTCCCCCCCCCCCCCCCTCAGGCCTATGTGAGGAGGTTCCCAAAGTCTCCCTTGATCCCAGTGTTTGTGGACAGTGAGATCATCAGCGAGACCGAGAGCAAAGATGGATCCACGCTGGTAACTGAGAGGCGCTGTGTGATCGACATTGAGGCCCCACGTCTTCTTAAACGGGTACCTACGCAGCTTGAAAGCCCATGAAACAATCGTATCAGTTGATATCAGTTCATTGAAAGGTGCTATCTTATGGCAATGTTGCATTAGATTGTATTGTTACTATAAGTGCCGCGCATCATGCCAACTGCTATAATTACTATGAACCATGTTCTTGTAAATCTGTACCGGCGTCTCTGTGTCCCACCGGCAGATGGCTGCTCACCCAGAGCCAGGGTCTGTCCGAGGTTTCTGCCTGTAAAAAGGAAGTTTTGCCTCGCCGCTGTCGCACCATAATGCTTGCTCGCGGGAAATTGTTGGGTCTTTGCAAATTATAGAATGTGATCTAGACTAGTCATGGGTCGGTTACTGGTTTAAAGGTATACCGCGGTTTGAAAAAGTCACGGTTTCAAAACCACTAATGTTTTTCGTCATACCGTTCCTAAGGTATGAGCTGTTTTTTTTTAATTTTTTTTAATTTTTTTAAATGAGTGGTCAAGGAGAGAAACTGCAGTTTAGTAATCCGTCTCGCTGCCAGTGTGCAGTGTATTTAAAAAAAAAAAATAGATTGTGTTAAATAGAAAAACATGTTTTTTAAAGCTGTATTGCAATACTGTGAAACTGATATTTTTCCTGAAGGTTATCATACCGTCAGAATCATGCCTAGTCTAGACCTATTCTATCTGTAAAGTGTCCTGAGACACTATACATAAAATTGAATTGAGATTACATGAATTTGAAAGATTTTTGATTGACTTGTTAAAATATGTTTTTGTGTAAACCATCAGATCTTTGTTTTTGTTTTTCTTCATGCAGATTGCTGGTGTAGACTACTTGTACTTTAGCCAAAAGAACACTCTGAATCGCAGAGACAGGACGCTCCACATTGAGGTCCGCAACGAGACCTTTTCCAACAGGGTCATTGTCCATGAGTGCTGCAACTACACTGTGAGTTTTTTTTTTTTTTTTTTTTAACTTGATTTAATTTGAACATGTTTTACTTGATTCGTGTAAAAAAGAAGTCCATGTCATAGACAAGATCCCAACTGCTATGTGTGCATACCAGCAAAAAATGTATGACTTTTCTATTCAGCGCATGAAATAATAATCTAAACGATCCTCTGATAGTGTGCCAAATATGCTAGAGACTTTTGTCAACAGATGGAGTCTTTAGAGTCAATGTAGTGGGACTCACTCCAATAACACCTTCCCTTCTGAAACATTTCCTGACTTCACACAACATAACTTTCACCAGCAATATTGTTTCTGCTGCATGCGATTACTTATGTACAGTCACTTCATCTGTGACTTATCTTTTGATTTTATGATTTTGTATTGTATCACTGCTTTGTCATGACAAACAAGCAAAGTAAGTACTGCAACAGACCGAGTTGGAAGTTTCAGTATGAATCACACATTTTGATCCTCTGCCACAGGTTCACCCGGAGAATGAGGACTGGACGTGCTTTGAACAGACAGCTAGTCTGGATATTAAGTCCTTTTTTGGCTTTGAGAGCACGGCAGAGAAGATAGCTATGAAACAGTATGCTAGCAGCATTAAAAAGGTTTGCATCTTTAAAATGTACTTACATTTGGGGAAAGTCTCCCTAAAATTGTGGAAAGCTAAATTGCATTCGCCCCCCCCAGTACTTGTGTTCTGCGATCTGCTGAGTTGGTCTGTTCTCGTTTTGGATGTATTTACCATAGTGTCACATTAGTCTCGTCTCTTTTCTGTGTTGTAGGGTAAAGAGATGATTGAGTACTACCTCAGAGAGTTGGAGGAAGAAGGAGTAACTTACATACCTCGTTGGAGCCCCCCTGTTGTCTCTGGCACTGCTGCTGCCAGGCTCCAGCTGCTGCCCTGCTGCACTGGCAGAGCCATCCCATTGAACAGTGCTAAGACTGGACTAGACATTAAAGAACCGGCCGGTCCCACAGATCTAGTGGCTGGCTCTCCCGACGGTCAGTGTTTACTCACTAGTCACAATTAAGTATGGAGTAGCAGCCAGCACACAACACAGAAAGTGCAGTGAGAAAGTTAAAAGATGTATAATTCATACTATTGCTTTTTATATTGACTTATTTAAAGGGCATACCTTCACCGAAAGGACTGAGGTATTTACAGAGGGCGAAATAACTTTGTCTGTAAATAATAACAAGAAAATAATTGATTTAATGGTACTATATATATATATATATATATATATATATATATATATATATATAGTATTTTAAAAGCTGAATATACTGTATATTTATGTCCCCAAACTTTCATTCTGACCACAAACTTTGGAACCATTTTATATACAAATAGTGTCAAATTTTGAAACAAAAAAACCTGGCAGCAAACAGGAAAAATCATACAGAACCAACCCTTTTTAATTATTTTTCCTCATGATGAAAATACACTGTAGTGTACAGTACACCTCCCTAGATTCTTGCATGGAATATGTGCTAACTTTACACTGTACATGTGTTTTGGCCTGTAGACAAGTTGGATGCTGACTACATCAGACGTTACCTAGGTGATTTAACGCCTCTGCAGGAGAGCTGTCTTATCCGACTGCGCCAGTGGCTCCAGGAAACCCACAAGGGCAAGGTCACTTAAACACAAACACTGTTTGTTTGACTGCAGAGCTGTATGTGCAATTCTGCTTATTTCTGGACCTCCCAGTCTAGACTTCTGCTCAGCTCTTCCTTCCACACTTGCATGTACTGTAGATTTAGAAATAGAAAATATAAATCATCCATTGGCTAAATGGTTAAGAAATGTCTTTGCATTTATTTCATTATTAACTTGGAGATTTGCATGGTAGTTTTGACCCCTGCTTGTTGTTGTACAGATTCCAAAGGATCAGCATGTGCTACGCTTCCTGAGGGCCAGAGATTTCAACATGGACAAGGCCAGGGAGTTTTTGTGCCAGTCGCTTACCTGGAGGAAGCAACATAAGGTAGATTTCCTGTTAGACACGTGGGAGCGGCCACAACTGATTCTGGACTATTACACCGGCGGCTGGCACCACCACGACAGAGGTACTGTGACAATGATGAAACTGGCTACCTGGCAATTTTACCTTAACTTCATGTAATTTTCACTTTATTCCGCTTACTGTTGTTGTTCAGTGGTTTGTCAAGGGTGAAAAAGAACACTTATGAGTAGAGCTGTAACAATTCCAAATTTTGCTGTACAATTAATTGTCTCAGAAATAATTGCGATTAACAGTACTGTATAATTGTCTCTTTCAGTCAAATTTAAAAATATTTATGTATCTAACAAATGAAAGTTTTGAATGAATTCCAGGATACATCTTGTGGTTATATCACAGTTATGTGACCCAGATAATGTAATAAGACAAACACACAGACCACAAAGTAAACAACGGCTCTTTATCATAAAACATGGTTTTCTAACTGTATCCCCCTTGTCACTTTTGTTGCTATGAACGTGTGTAGGGGTCAAGTGCCAAAAACTAACAATTGAAATAATAAAAATGTATAGTCTGACAAATTATCACTTATATAATTACAATTTGGCATATATAAACAAAATCAATAATTACCAGTCATATGCCTTAAGACCTTAGCTACTGTTAGCAATTAATTGCGGTTAAACAAAGAAACCGCGATTATGTAAAATAAATTGACAGCCAATTATGTAATAAGGAAAAAGAGAGGGATTTAGTCTTCTGTATTTAAAAAGTCCCCATTGGTTGAAATGGCCTGTTAATTATTGATTGTAAGGTCTGAGCACCATCTGGCGTGGCTCCCATGTTTTAAAATGAGTCATTTCTTTTAACAGATCAGCTGATCCACCAGGTTAGAGTGGTAGGACATAAACACAGGAAGTGCCCTTGTGTTGTTCACACCAGCTTTACATAAAACATATTACCACAAAAGGATGCAACTCATTTTGCTTATTGATTTTACTTGTTGTACAATTTGTACATTTCTATGTGTGTTTGTGGTTTAGACGGCCGTCCTCTGTATATTTTGCGCCTGGGGCAAATGGACACTAAGGGCTTGGTGCGAGCGTTGGGAATGGAAGCGCTTCTGAGACAGGTGACATGAATACATCCACAAGATTTACTCCTCAACATACACATGAACATTTTCATTCAAAGGCCCCATACTGTAAAGCAGGTCTAGGTGCTGTATAAATACTTTGAAACTATCGAATTGCGCAGTCCACAGAGAAATGCACACAGCCCGTATTCAGAAACAGTGCCTTTTTAAATGAGCTGTCAGGACTTCCGTACGGTTGTAATGTCACAGCTATATTGTATATAGGTAGAAACTGCAGCTCAGTGCCTTTACCGTTATTTCCTGGCTGCACAGCTGGTGCAGAGACTCAGAGACCGCAGATGCGGAATACCCCGAAATGCTGACCAATCAGAGCAGCCTGGGCTTTTTTAGGAGGATAGCTTAAAGAGACAGGCACTAAAACGGAGCGTTTCAGACAGAGAGTGAATACATGTATATTCGGACAGACAGTAAGAGGAAAAACAGTGTTTTTTTGTTTTTTTTAACAAAGCATGTAAACATGTTCTAGTAGAAACCCAAAATACAAGTATGAACATGCAAATGAGCAAGATACGGGGCCTTTGAAATATTGTCAGTCACATTAATGCTACAACTTTAATGTGACCCAGGTCCTGTCCATCAACGAGGAGGGACTGAGGCGTTGTGAAGAAAACACCAGAGTCTTCGGTCGACCCATTAGGTGCCTCCATTTTATCCATCAGTTTTCTGTCACTGTCTCATTGGCTAACAGCTAATCAGGTGTACACATGCTTGCATATATAGTCGTGTAATGTCTTTTTGTTAATGTGTCGGTCAGCTGCTGGACTTGCCTGGTGGATCTGGAGGGTCTTAACATGCGTCACCTGTGGAGGCCAGGTGTTAAGGCTCTGCTGAGAATCATCGAGGTGGTGGAGGCCAACTACCCCGAGACTCTGGGTCGCCTGCTCATACTGAGAGCGCCCAGAGTTTTCCCAGTGCTCTGGACCCTGGTGAGAAAACACGTCTGAACTTAATGTGGTTTTTAATTCATCATCTGATTGTGGAAGAATGTATGAAGTTGGACAGTACATAGGCAGAGATTGCATCTTGCTGCGTGCAACATTGCGAATATGAGCCTATGATGAACAAATAAGAAATGGAGAGGAAGGTAATTGCAACCATGCAATATGCAGATCCTCATTGGGGAAATTTGATCATTGCTGCAGTACAGCAATATTATGCAATGGTATAGTTTGCAGTAACAGCATTCAGCAAAGAAATAAAGATAAGTAGTTGTACACAAATATAAGAAAATAAATCCAAACAATAATAAAAGCAATACGTTATGGCATTACATGGGCAAGTAGGGGCTGTAACAGTTGCTACCTGGGGATGTGAAAGATACAAATATGTATTGAAAAATAGAAAATGTAATTTAAAAATGGTTAGAAAGTATAAGATTATGATGAAATATATAAATAATGATAAAATCAATATAAAGTACAAATACAGATGCTCAGCAACAACAGTTTGGCTGGTTGATAACCTGTTTATTTCTTAAACATGTATCATTCAAATGGCCATGGACTGAATTTTACAGTTCATAGCCTGCTGTTGCTCTAATGTTGTCTGATGACTCGTGGTATCTTGTTTCCAGGTCAGCCCCCTGATTGATGAGAATACCCGGAAGAAGTTCCTTGTTTACGCTGGAAATGACTACCAGGGTCCAGGAGGATTGGTGGACTATATTGACAAAGAAATCATTCCTGACTTCTTGGGAGGGGACTCCATGGTGAGGTTTAGTCCAAAACATGCAGTCCTAATCATTTACGCAATAATGTGTACCAGGCCTTTTTCATCCTGATTTGACATTCAGTCGCTTCTTTAGTTTGCTGTAGTCCTTTAGCTTTCCTTTCAACTCTTAAGCCCCGTTCAGACCAAAGATTCCAGTAGCAAGACAACCATTTTAGAGTTTCAACAGCCAATAGCGAAGTCAGCTGGTCAAGTCACCTACAAAATTATAGAAATAAAATCATCCATAATCCATTTTATTTCTATGTTACAAACTGTCAGCTGGTCGAAATGGCAGAGTTTTAGATGGAGGCTCAACGTGCGCCTGCGAGCACGGTATGTGGTCGAGCGAGCTAGAGAGTGACTGAAGAGAGCGAGCGGTGATGGAACAAAACATGTCTAGTGATGAATTGCATAAATAAAACACTTTCGCTGATTCATCACTAGAAATGCGACTGTAGCAAGCGTTCACATTCATAGTTATACGCAACAAATGATATATCAGCTACAAAAAAGTCGGAAGTTGGCACGAAAGTACCAAGAGCCGTTCCATTGGAGATGATACTCGTCTGGTCTGTAAACTGGAAGGTTTTACAACGCTGCAGACCGGTGCGTTTGCAAGTAGCTGCAAGTTTCAACTTGTCTCGTCGCAAATCTTTGGTCTGGACTGGGCTTTACTCACAAACAAGCATAGACATTTTTGCATATATTAATGTGAGTTATCATGTGTTGGCATTGGTTGAGGGTTCCTTCTGCCCTCTCCAGGGTGACATTCCTGAGGGAGGTACGGTCCCCAAATCTCTGTACAGGACAGCAGAAGAGCTGGAGAGTGAGGAAAACCGCCTGTTGACTGACTCCATCTATAAGAGTGCCAGTATTTTCAAGGGAGCCCCATATGAGGTACGGTCTCCGCTTTTAAATCGCTTCAAAAATCCACATGTATGAAAGAGCGACGCTCCCTTAGTTGTGCTAATAGTGCATGAAGGTGAGGACAAGGGGGTATGGATTATATTATGTGGATTAGGGTGCCACCTGCTGGAAGAACTCTACATTGTAGCACAAGAGAATGATGTGATTAATGGCCTGCTGTCTGACGTTCTGTGTTTCTCATCTCCTTACATCCTCCTGCAGATGCTGATCGAGATCACAGAGGCCTCCTCCGTCATTACCTGGGACTTTGACGTGTGTAAAGGAGATGTGGTCTTCAACATCTACCATTCCAAGAGGGCCCCGCAGCCCCCCAAGAAAGACACTCTTGGTGCCCATGGCCTCACGTCCCCAGGGGCCGTTAACGCCCAGCTGATAGACAGGAGCTGGGTGCTGGGCCAGGACTACAGCATGGTGGAGAAAGCCCTCACATGCAGGGAGGGGGAGAGTGTACAGGTCAGAGAGATTATTATATTATTGTAGTGTGTGTGTGTGTGTGTAAGTTTCAACTAAACTTAGTTTGTCCCTGTTTGCTTTTTCGATTGCATCAAATCAAATTCAAACCTCCATCACTGCAGTCTCTCATATTGATCTTTTTTCTCTGTTCAAACAGGGCTCCCACATAACCCGCTGGCCCGGCTTCTACATCCTCCAGTGGCGCTTCCACAGCTCCCCAGCCTGCTCCGCCTCCAGCCTGCCGCGTGTGGATGATGTGCTGGCCTCGCTGCAGGTCTCTTCCCACAAGTGTAAGATCATGTACTACACCGAGGTGCTGGGCTCCCATGACTTCAGGTCAGTTTATTTATTTATTTATTTATTTATTTTGTGGGTGTGGTGTTCTGATGGAATCATGTCTTTTCTGTCTTTTCCTGTTGTTTCTAGGGGATCCATGACCAGTCTGGAGTCTAGTCATAGTGGTTTCTCCCAGCTCAGTGCTACATCCTCTAGCCAATCACACGCCAGCTCTACTGTCTCAAGGTAGCATCTGCCCAGCAGGTGTCAAAAGACGCCAGTGACCTAATGCCATCTTACTCCGACTGTGCCTTATAGAGGGAGCCTTATACTCTCACTCTTAAATGACAATTTGATCTGACAATTGAAAGGGAGGAGAGTATTATGGAAATGTTTATAAATAAATAAGTAAAGGTTTTTATTTTGGTAGGAACAGTAAGGATTTATTGATCTCTGTTTCTAGGGAATTATGTATTTATAGTATCCGTTTCCTGTCCATATGATAACTGACTTGTTATGTTTTGTTTGAATAATAGGAAGTGTACAGTAAGAAATGTAATGCCTAGTGCAGATGTCTAATATGGGATTTGTAGTTAAGGTATATGTGTGTCTGTGCATCTGCTGGATTAATAAATGCCTAATGAGATGCCTCACAAACAGCAGTTTCTACATAAAATGAAATGAGAGAGATTGAAAGTAAAAGTATCTGTACAATGCACACAGCTTTAGTCCCCGCAGTTGCTTTCATCGTCCACAAGATGTCAGTGTACTCTGTGCCTTTACCTGCTCTCAGATCTGCAGTGTACTCGGCACATACATTTCCACTCACACTTTGTCTGGTCTTCGAAGTAATAGAAGGAAGAATTGTTTTAAATAAAGAATTTATCACAAGCATTAATATTGATGTAATCTCCAGGGTGTGTGTGTCTTTATGCTGCATTTTGAGAAAACGACAGCAGTAGCAGACTTGTAGTGGGGTAGTAATTTTGAATAATTGTAAAGAGGGTTATTAATCATTTTTACCGCAATAGGTGAGATGTTAAGAGTGAGCAGATAATATGAAATCTCTTCTAAAATATGCAGTGCACTCTCAAGACTTAATGTAATGTTGTTTTGGGGTTTATTAGGCATAGCTGCTGAGTTTTCTGAGGCTGCTAATTTGAATGCAATACAGTGCAGCCCCTTGTGATCTGGCACCAGGCAGACAACTGATTTACATAAAACTTGCATTTCCATAAACTTATCAGATGCTTCCAGCTAAAGCTTAATTGAATTTTGTGGGGTTTTTTTTCTTGGTTTGCAAACTTGTGTCATGCTGCTGCTTATCCCAACACAATTCACAAAGTCAAGTGGAGTGGGTTTTCTGAGGGATTGATTGAGTGTAGTGACTTTGCCTGAAGCTTATTTACTGAATGACTCAACTTGCTCTAATGACCTCCCAAGACACACATTGCCCACATAAATTGCGGCACCTCTTTCTACCGATACGCCTAATTTGCTATTAAAACCTCCTCGTCCCGAGCACTTATGTGATTTAAGGCTGAATTGTTTTACTGGCATCCACAGGGTTGAAAAGCAAGGTATATTATGCAAGTAACAACAAAGTTTGTCAATCGAATACTCCTAAATTATGCATCACCTTATAATGTATCCACCTGTGTGGTTGACCTGACACAACCATGTGAAGGAGGGATGGCAGCTGACCTACAGCCACCAACTGTTGAGATGATTTATGGTTACATTATGTATTGATCACAGAATCGCTCTAAAACACATTTGCAACAAAAACCGTTGATCTTCACCAAACTTGTCTTTGTGGTGCAGTTTTCAATGTCTGGACTGTAGGGCTGCACTCATGTCGTATTGGAGTTAAAATATTGCAATTTCTGACTTGTAAATAGCGTTCCACGTCAACATCCAAGTCGTAATCACAACTGCAAAACTCAGATTGTTCAGAAATATTCAGTCATGAGCTAAAATACTGGGCACATTGGTGTGCAGGAACTTTGAAATCATGATTTGATAAAGTTATTACAATTGTGCATTGGGAACATGAATGTGTGTACCAAATCTTAAGGCAATCCTTCCCATTTGTCAAGAAATAGTTTACTCAAAACCACAAATGTGAACCTCATGGTAGCACAAGAGGAAAAGTCATGGGATCACCAAAGTCATCAGGCTACTTTGAGGACCATGAACACCTGTATAAAATGGCATTGCATTCATCATCAACTATCCTTCAACATAGACAAGCAGTTAGTGTGTTTTTCTGTCTTTTCCCTTTTCCACAAACCAGATGTTTAAATATTTGGACAAAACTGTGGATATGTACTGGAATAATTACTCTCATAAGAGTTACCAATAACCTTACATGGCAATGCATTAATCATGGAATCGGTCAGCATATGCTGTTGAGATACTGTTCCTCTTTTTATGGAATGTATTTTGCCTCATGTTTCCAGGACAAATAAAATAGCAAAGTGGTGCTTTAAACCTGCAGTATGATGCACAGGTCAGTTAGAGGGATTTAAAAGATTCCATTTGGTTGCTAATCGGATAATATTTCTAACCATCTAAGGTCAAGGTCAAATTCATTTTTTAAAAAAGCGCTTTAAAAACAAAGCAGGTTTGTGCTGACGTGCTTTTCGACAAACAAAAAAAGACTATTAAAAGACCTAAGTACTTAAATACATGCATAAATACATAGCGTTGCACACATATACAGACATTCATGCATATCGATGTGGAATGCAATTCATGTCAAGAATCATTACTGGCAAGGGAGTGAAAGTGAGTCTTTAGACATTTTTTAAAGGAGATGAAAGATATTCTGCTGTTCTTATATTTTCAGGGACACTATTCCAGAGTCTTGATGCAGCTACTGCGAAGGCCCTGTCTCCAAAAACCTTTTCGACAAGCTGGTGGGATGGTTAACAGCCCTTGATCTGTAGATCTGAGGGGCTTAGCTGTATGGGGATAGATGTTCTGTAATATAGCTCGGGACGAGACCATGCAAGTCTTTAAACACAACCCAAAAAATATAGGGAGTCGCAATAATCGAGTCTTGAGGATGAGAGCATGGATGACTTTATTTTCTAAATCTTTACGTGATAAGAAAGTCCTGATCTTGGATGTAATTCTGAAGCTAGATTTGACAACTGTGTTAACCTGTCAATCAAATTTCAGAGTATGTTGGGAATATTATTCAATTTGTTTTTGTGTGCATAGGCTGTGATGTGCTTGGATAACTGTTTGAGGGACTGGGCAGTGGTGCTGGAGGATTTTGGGGGGCAAATCTGTCATCTTTCAAGACAAAAGCACATTTTTATGTGTTGCTGAAATAGTTTCAGACTTGTTGTTATAGATATAAACATCCCAGCCTTCACTGGGAATATGTACATGGTAATGAATGTTCCTCTTTCAGACAACACCAGAGGCAGGCGTAAGATATAGTCAACATGGGGCTCATTTTTGGGTGTTGTTTTTTTGTATTTACACATCTCAAATGGCAAAAAGGTAGACAGGCTGTGCTTGGCAAAATGACTAATGCACCACTTCCCCATGTCAACATACCCTAACTCTTTCTCAGATGCCAAGGTTGAATGATAATAGCACTAAAACAAAATAATAATACAAATACAACCTAAAACAGCAATCTATTCTCTCAGCCTATCACATTCTGCATCGAAATGACCTTCCCCTAACTTGATTTGATCATAATCAGGAAATCTTGTCAGACACAAGGCTGTGGAGTCTCACTTACTATGTAGTGGGGATCTTCATTAAAACCTAAGCCTGGTTCATTTGCTTCCTTCTGACAATCCTGACCTTCCCACTAATTAAACAAGAGAGCTCTAAATTATTTTTAGGAGGCTTGACGCACTGGAAGAGAAACGTATTGTCCGGGATTGTTTGCATTTAGAAATGTGCAGCTTGAGTCCAAGGCTTTGATTTACCGTGATGTGTGCAACCTGAAAAACAGCAAATGTTTAATACCTCATCTGAGTTGTGGACCTGTCTGTTTAACTAATCTTGTATCGGCTGAGTTGAAATTCATTTTCAGACTTGAGGTACTACTGGGCCTGATTAATATGTCCACAAACAAATAGATACAGTCACGTCTATTTATCTCTGATACTTCATACTAGCTCTCGTATCTTCTAACATTGATTTTCTCCGCAACAAGAGAGATCATCAATCTCGCCTCAATTTAGGCCAATTTCTGAGCACTGCCCTCATTTGCAAAGAACTGTCAAGGCTCTGCTTAAGTCATATGGTGTTTTTATTGGTTTCTGAACATCAGACCGTTGGTTTTATTTATCTGGTGTTTTCTTGGCTCACTGACTTCTATAGCTGACATTTCTATTCCTCTCACCCTGAATGGGTACTGTGCAGGTCATTATGGGCCTGCCCTTCTTTGGCTAAATGTTACAGTGGGAACACACATTTATTCATGGCTTGTTTGGACAGAATACCTAGTGCATCTATGAAGAGAGGTTCTAAAATATCTAATGCATGTCAATACAGTTTTGAGAGCCAGAGGAGACAACAAAATTAAATATTTGAAAGGTTAAACTGATACATTTGATAATTCTGTTTTCAGTGTTTGAAAATAGGCGTAACCACTCAAAAAGAAAAGGTGTTTAAATTAATGGATACGATTAATAAAGATAAATTACCTTGTAAAAAAAGTAGGCTCACTTTTGGCGATACTTGTCATGGATGGATATAAACAAGAAGATATGTCACTTCCGGTTTTCACAATTTCATTCAAGTGAATGAAATAGTCTCAATTTACATGTTTCCTAGAAAACGGGTCATTAATTGCCAACCGCCATGGAATAGTAACAAGAAGACGAAGAAGGAAATGATTATTTTTCAGCTGGATAAAAGTATTTAAGGAGGAATGTGGAAACATCTTCAAAACACTGGTAAGTGTTGTCAAAACTATACGCGCGGGGGATAACTTTGTGTGAACTCCTGAATTAAAAACGATGATTATAGGCTACGTTATAACGTAAGGCATAAACTTGAGCTAACAGCTTGTTAGGTTTTTATCGTGATGCTCAAATGTTAAACCATTTCAATGAGGAGGCAGTTTCCCACCTGTCAGTCATTTTAATGTGTAAAACTGGCCATTGACCAAGCAGTTAGCAAGACAATTAGCCTTCGTTGGGTGAGAACTAAACGTAGCTAACATTAGACTACGTTACAGTGTGTTACGCTTACACTACCATGGCTACGGTAAATTACATTTTATTTTTATGGTTATGCAAATGAAAATAATAGTGATATGCAAGAGAGCTGTAGAAATTATTGCTTGATCTTCCATTTTATTCCAATCTTTTGTTGGCTTTTGTATAATATTACAGGGTCACATGTCACTGTCGAAAGAAACTACAGGTGTAATCAATAACATGGATTAGGGCCGCACTCCATTTAGCCTTACCAGTTTCAGTGCCATGCCATTGTGTTTGTTAGCTCACTGGCTGACTGATTAATGGAGCAGAGCCATCATTAATGGTATTGTATATGATACCATTCACCATGCCATAGACCTGTGCTTTTCCTGCTGTGATGGCTCAAAACGTCTGCTGCGTAAAGGCCCATTACTGTATATTTTAAATATATATGGCAGTACAAAGCACTGAAATGATTGACCGTGTCATAAGAAGACTGGCATATTGCGTGATGCCATGAGTATTATCAGTGAGCCCTTCCTCCTGCCTGTTGATCCATACCTCTCAGTATTAGCTCCGGTTAGATGTAGGCCTAATCATGGGTTCTACAGTCTGTAGGAGTAGCCTACTGTTTTTCTACCAGCAGACATTAAAGGGCAACATTTAAGGCATCTATCTTCACTCCTCTTACCTGCCAATCCTCACCACCCCTCAATGAACACAGGTTTGCCTTATTGGCAGGCAGACAGGCTTGCAGGAATCCCCTACACTTGAATGATGTGGGTGTCTACTGAATAAAGAATAGAGCGAGCATGAGAGAGCAAAGACAGAGCTATACGGAGAGATTGAGATAAAGGCATGGAGGATTAGGGATGAGGAGAGCAGGACGATCAAGGCAAATGTAAATTTTGAAGAGAACCTCATGGTACTGGCTGCCATCTAGCCTGCTAGTCCCTTTTCATCCATACAAACTCTGTATGAGAGTGAGTGTACTCAAGAGGGTGGTTGTCTCCATACCACCACCCCTTCATGCATGCACACACTAAACTGTATGTATGTATGTATGTATGTATGTATGTATGTATATATATATATATATATATATATATATATGTATATGTATATATATGTATATATGTATATGTATATATATATATATATATATATATATGTATGTATATGTATGTATATATATATATATATATATATGTATGTATATATATATATGTATGTATATATATATATATATATATATATATATATATATATATATATATATATATATATATAATTAGTTGACAACTATTTCTACTAATCGAATAATCCACCAAACAAACTAAACTTTATTTAGAACAGAGCATTAGGGAGTTTTGTATCTAAAAACTTTTAATCTCTAAAAATAAATTATGCAAAGGCAACTTTATACTGCATTTACATGTTAAAGTTCAGGAGTATCCTGCACTTAAAAATGACAGAATGATGCCCACTACCCAGAACAAATCTGGACTGTGTCTCCTATCGTTTCAGACGGTCCTTTACACATGCAGTGAAGCAGAGAACAAGGAAGATGAAACTCAGCCAAACTGTTTGTGGAAAATGTTTTCTGGCACCGGTATGATCCGCTGCTCTCCCTTTTCGTCTCTCTCTAACATTATGAGGTAGTTACTGTAAGCCAGGCCCATAAGCGATCCCTAGCTGAATGCTGGCACTACACCACTCAGTCTGCTTGCTGCTTCTGTCTCCCTGCCTTGTTTGAACTACTTGCTTCATTGCATTGTGTGAATTAAAATAAACTACTCTCACCATAAAGGGCCACCTATTCTCTGGTGACAGTAAGTTCATTATCATTTTGAGTCTGATTGCAGAACATTAAATCTGTTGGAGGAGACAGAATGGCTGATTGGTCAAAACTGGCACATACTATGGCTGTAACTCCCTGTGGCTCAAGCTATGAAGAAATCAGAGAGATTCTGTAGCAAGGATGCGGCGTGGTTGTTTATGTTAATAAACACAATATAATGGCTCAAAATGTGCTATTTTCACACCTTATTGGGTTTAGTGCTGATTATGGTGTGGCCTATGTTATTTAAGCAATACAGTATTACACAAAAGGGTGTGCTTGTAAAGTTCACCCGCTAGTGTAATATTGTGATTTATACTTAACAGTTACCAACAAAATAAAAGGTATAATCAAACTATATTCATATTTTGGAGCTATTCTCTCTTAAAATAAAAAAAGCAACAGTCCCGGCTGAGTCAGCCAATCAACTTCAGCTAATGTTAGCTTTGTAGAGATCGTGGAAATTCCCAAACTGAATAAATACCACGTCTATAAACCCAAAACTGCTTTGCTCACTCAATCTTGTAACTAAGATATCTGCTGGGGGAAAAAAGTTTTCCATGGACAGATTTCATTTTTACCTGTAGGCTATTTTTAACATAGCGCCGTCATATCTGCCCATTAAATGTAAGGATACAGCCAACAGCTGCTTCGCTTAGCTTAGCACAAAGCTCGCAGCGAGCCTGGCTCTGCCCAAGAAGTATCAAAATCCACCCACTGGCACCCTTTATTAAAGACCACTAATAAACATGTTAAATCTTATTTGTTTTATCTGTGTAAAAAAAGATTTTTGCCATTTTACAGGTGTGCCGGACTATTTCTTGGCTGAGAGCATTATCTTCCTGGACTTGCGCCTGGTTGCCTGGCACCGGCTCAGAGCCAAGATATGGGGTTGTGTCCAATTTATATCTATACGCGAAGTCTCGCAAAATATTTGAGGTTAGGCAATAGGCATTGACTTTGAATGGTTAAGGTTAGGATAGATCGTTGGTTCGTCTTGAGAGAATTTCTTTTGCAAATCTAGTAGGGCTGCCAAAATGATAATCACTATTATTTTGATCAATATTGAGATCACGATTAATTATCATGATTATTTGTTGATTTTAACTAAAAAGTAATTTTATTGTCACGTAGGCTAATTATAACTGCTTTCACATCCATATTGTGCTACATTGCTGCACACTGGTCACTGCTGTTGTCTGAAAAACAACACAGATGGGACAAAATGTTGCGTTTATTGGTAAACTGGTAAAACTCATGAATGTTACTCTGTCCTCTGTGACTGTCTACATCTAAACTAAGATGCCTGCGTGGTGCAGGGAACAACTCTGATTGGCTCATGGAGGCATGTGATCAGACAGTGGTTTACGGAGCGATTTGCAAAAAAAAGTTTTTAGTGGCGTATCAAGCCCTTAATGTCCCAACTTTTACTTACTGTCTTCCAGTATTCTATGCTGCTGCAAACTTGTCAATTTTACATTTATAAACAATAGGGACAGGTTTGCAGATGTAGAATTTTTTTTGACTGTCCTTCCCGTAGTTGGGGGAAATTACTTTGACAGGCAACAGAGATGAGATATGGACCTTGACAGGTCTGCCTGTTGTATGTGCCTGAGGAAAACTCATCAGCTGTCAGGACCAAAATGACTATAACCATGTGTGTTGCCTTTCATTTTCTTGTTTGGATATTGAAATGAACAATCTTCCCTCACCGCAGTCACATGATGCTGACAGCCTCAGAGAGGGACTGTGTGACAGCGATGACGGCTTTTACAATCACTCCCTTCCCGGCTTTTCTTCTCTCTGTGCGTCCTCCTGTGTGGTGCAGAGGTATTGTGGTTGTAATTTCCTTCAAGACTGGCTTAGGCTCAGGACCAAGGATCTTTCAGCTGTGATCTGTTAAGCCTATTACATACTTGTTGCGTGAAGACACAAAATCCCACGGGATGAAAGCCTGACTGTGAGAACCAATTCATACCACTTGCTTTGGCATCACCACATCCAGTATATGTCCTGAAATATAGTGTAAGTCTTTTGTTCTGTGGATCACTAGCACTTCAATACAGAGTAGACAATGCAGTTATTCAGAGGTCTTTGATTGTAAAAAACAGCTGATCGTGGCAATGGTATTACTGGGCCGGATAAAGCAAACAGTCAAAATGGAAATTTGGCTGTCAGAGGATGCATCTTGACTTTTACTGGCTGCGTTCATTTTGATCCCATGGGAAATGATTCAACTGCAGACTTGTTCATGTGGCTGTTGTATTAAATGTATAAAAAGTTTTTTTCAGCATCAACTCTCAAGCCAGTAGATATGATAGATATGCATATGATTCAGGAAGCAGATGGGAAAGAAAAAGCACAGGTCTGATGACCAGACCATTGATCCATTGTGATACAATCTGGATATGTTTTTGCAGTTTTAAACAGTAGTCTGCTGGCAGAAATCCCACCCTGGACAGCTTCTCTGATGACTGACGTTCTTGTGGTCTTAGATGATTCAGTGACTCAACAATGTCTTTCTCAAGATTAAAAAAAGACCCTGGCACCATTCAAAATATCCTGAACTACCTGTTATTAAAATACTGAAATACCCTAACCCTGATGTTCGTTAAGGAAACCATTATTACCTCCTACATCCACTTCAAGTAAACCAATTCACAGTTTAATGTGAAGGCGACATCCAGAGTCTAGTAAAAAAGCTGCGAGCATGTCACTTTAACTTCTTTTCCCAGTAATGTTATGGAGAGCTAGCAGGGTTACAAGTGCATTAAACCTGTCGTGTAAAGATCCCATGTTTCAAAGAGCTATGAGGGGTGGCCTTGTAAATAAAATATAATGGTACCATGGTTCTGACATTTAAGTGCAGTGGCAGACAATTAGTTTGTTGTTCTCAACCTTTGTCTTTCCTTCATCTGGTTGTCCTTTTTTTCCTATGATACATAAAGGCTCTGGATGTGTGACTCAAATGTTACAACTGTATCCTTGTATTGGAAAACAGGAGTATCCCATTGCGTTTTACAAACCATTGATGTAGTTAAAGGTTTTAGCAAGGACACCTCATGGCCGCATCCACTTTGGATGCTTGGAGGTTGTTAACAAAAACCATGCTTAGGCTGCTTGAATGAATGGATGGATTGCGAAACACGGTGAAAACATACTGTATATTATTTAGGCCCTACAGTAAATATAGCCTGCTGCAGAGTGTAAGCAGTGGGCAGAACAGGTTTATTTGCTGGTGGGTATGTTTACTGTAATTTACCTCAATCCAGCTCCTAACTGCTATCAGACACCGTTTTGTGTGTGTAGGTGTATGTGGCAGTCGCCATATGGAGGAGGTGCTTTTGTTTGGATAGTTGGACTCATTTCATATGATTAAGCAAGGTATCCTGCAGAGTTTTGCATCTGTTGTTGTTTATGTCCTATTCAGTGTGCAGTCTGAACAGTAGAGCGATATTGTGAAATGGCTGTTGGCTCTTCAGATGCATCTCTTTTATTATGTAGAAAGAGGAGTGTTTTATGACTTTTGGCTTGCAAATGTTTTAATGTTGTAAATATTACAGAAGGTTGTGAAAAGGGGTAATACTGTAAATTCTGCTTTTTAAAGATTTTAAATACTTTTCCCACATTTTTTTATTTACGTGCAAGCCCCATTTTGAAAAGTTCATATAAAAATATAGTACAATCTAGTCTGGCTATCACCAGTCTTTTAAGATTGAACATTAGTCTGGGGAGCCTGCTCTGTATTTTCTACTGCACAAGAGGCGTAAGCAACGGGCATAGTTCGAATAACTCTGTACGCAATTGGATCGTCCTTCAACCAATCAGACCAACGCAGGTGACGTAGCAGCGACAGCGGCATCAACGGCTTGCTGCGCTTCAGTGTAAGTACAATCTATTTTACTTGCCATTTTTGCCATTACTATTTTTAGACCTATTGTACATTTCCTAATGTCGTGTACATCTGGATTAGAACTTTGCATATGTTGCCACCCTTGAATTACTGCAAAGATGAGGGAGATGTGCTTGTTAGGTGTCTCACCTTGTTGTTGGTATCCAGATAGTATAGATAGAAATTTAAATGCTTATATATTATTTACTTGACTGGCACTGTTAACCAAGACCAGTGTTATGTGACAACCTGATCAACATTTCCTAATGGCAGTATATAGAGAAGATCTCCCACCATGCAGCTGTGCCAGTTTTAAAAGTAATTTAACTGCATTTAAACTGGTAGTTAAAACTGGTTTTAGTTATTTAACAGGCCATAAGATATTTTGCATTTGCTTAAAGATTTTTTTATTTAGAGCAGTGCTAAGTGGACAACGTTAATTTGAACTGATACATTATGCTTTGTTGTATCATTTAAAGTACATGCGAGAGAGAACGAGGGTGAGACAGAGTGAGAGGATGACCTGTCGGTTCACTTTGTAGAGCTGATCGAGTAGTTCACGATCCTTGTAAACTGATGACATGCCATTAAAATGATAATTGTATTTTAGATCTCAGATCTTTGTAACACTCCTGGGTAGCACATAACTTGTATGAAATCTTGCAAAGCTATAATCAGTGTCATGACTATCAGTGTCATAATATAGGCCTCTGTTCCGCCTCTTACTTCTATGTGATCGGATAGATCGTTGTGTCAGCTGCAATCAAGACGTCACCATGTCCGGAACAGACACTTTCTTACATCTGAATTTAGATTCCCTTTCTGCCTGTGTGGATCAAAGGTTCCAGGCTGAGATGGGATTATTCAGAAGGGAAAGGTCCAACTAAAGAATCTGAGGCCACGTTGAACATAAGACAAGATCAGACAGATTAGAGTTGCAGAGGAAGACTTTTGTTAAAATGCAATTTTTTTGTTGTTGTAATCCCACATACTAGACATCTACTGTACTTATCATTTAATTGTTTGCAAAGTCACATAACTTGACAGTGCAACCTGATTGCACCTGCTATTTGATGGCTGCCTGTGATCCTTTCATGATCTTTCCAGCATGGGATCATTTAAGATGGATTCCCCCCCGTTTTCACCTTTCCCACTTTATATGGCACATTTGTAAATTATCCATTAGGTTTTTTAACTGCACGCATCTACTCTCAATTTAGTGTTCATTGCCTGTGCAGCAATAAAAAATAATTACAGTCTTTCACCTTAGGTGAGTTGAGTGCTTGATATGTGCAGAATTTCATTCTCACACTCCCGGGGGCTGCACCACTAAAACATAATTTCAGTTTGAATAGTTTTCCAGAGGACTGTGAGGTCCTACCTGCTGAAAGATGCAACTCTACCGTAACATGTAACGATATTATTCTTGGTTGTGTTGGGTTGTACCGCTGTGATTTGTTTACCTACCGTGGTTAAAAACCACAAGCCACATATTGCTGTGACACTGCAGTCAGATATAAAACTTATCACTTTCATAACTCATGTTTGCTGTTAATCGGAACAGAGGAACAGAGTGTCTACTCCTTACTGAATCAATTACAGCACATGCTGTTACTGTCTATTAATGTTTTGTTGTGAAGAAGACATGAGCAAGAGATTCTCAGTCTGTATGATTCAAACTCATCTGGGCACATTGCAGGAAAACAGCAATGCAAACATTTCTTATATAAGACATTGCTTCTTTTAAGCAATTACACCAGAAGATTGCGATTTGTAACAACAAAGTCGACAAAATGTTGCTTTTGATTTCACTTTAATGGGTAATTTGGCCTCCAGCTTTGCCCGTTTCTAATTCAAACTGAAAGCTAATTTAGTGTTTTGTGTAATGTAAATTGTTTGTCCAAAGACTATTTGTCTCTGCGTTGGCTTTTCCCATCCCAAGTATCTCCATAAAACTAAATAAATGTGTTGTAATTGCCTGTGCAGGTGTACTGTAATGAGTTAATGTTAATGAAATTCAGGATCAAGATGTTTTTGGCTCTAATCTGTGAAGAATGTGGAGAAGAAACATCGAACAAGCTTTTATGCATGTTTTAACCACATTCACTGCTCTTTTAAGTAACCTCTTATAATGTTATAATGTGTAATTTCGTTTCATAAATCAGGTATCAATAAGTGGTTACTGGTTCCTACTCGGTAGGTACAGTGTGAGAAAACAAGACTAAGGGTGCTTTCACACCTGGCTTGTTGGGAGCAGTTGTTCCCAAAACCAGTGTTTACCTCCTTGGTGCGGTTTGTGTGGGCAGGTGTGGACACAGTAATCACATTTGGATGTTGAACTAACCAAGCGGGCCTAGATTGCTGAGAAAAGGGTGGTCTCGGCTCGCTTCAAACTGATCCCTGGAGTGATTTCTTTGCCGTGTGGGTGCAATCGACCCACCAACTGAAACAGCTGTGATGTACAGCAACTGTGGGTCACTCTCCAACATAAGTAGCCACCTGATTGCCTACCATCATAAAATGAAAAGAAGATTTGCACATTGCATGACAGGACACTTTCAAAAGTTGACAGTGGTTTACAGACTTTGACTTGACTTGACTTGACTAACCTTTGATAACCTTTGGTTAGTCAAATCAACCTAGAAATCCAAGAAGCTGGCGAAAATAAGTCATGGGTTCACCTGCAGCAGCAACGAAGTAAAATGCCTTTTTATTTCTTTTTTTCAGGCGAAGAAAGAAGAGGGGAATCCGGCCTGAGGCAAATTGCCCAGTTGTTCCCCATAGTCTTGTTTTCCTACACCGTATCTAGTACCTGTAGGAACTGCTGTTCAACACTTTTAAGCTGTATTATAAAGAGCTCTCCTCTTTTTATTATCCCTCTCAAACTTCCTTTTCCGTCTTAAGTCTGAGTTGTGCCTTTGAGCCAGTGCGATGGACAGATATAAAGAGCAGAGCCAAGGTGATTATGGGTTTTCGCTCCTGCAGCACAAATTAGCAAGACCAGGGTTCAATTATACACAGTGGTGGTCGTGGACACTGTCATAATGAGGGTCAGTAGGGCAGGCAGGAACAGGAGGCAGAGGGAAGCACAGCTCTTTAAATGGCTAGCACTGCAGTGTAGCTATACACGAGAGCTGCCGTAGAGGGAAAGAAAAGGTTGACACCGGTGGTGTAACATTCATTGACCATCTAGACTTCAACCTTCACTTGTCAAGCGCACTGTGAATTGGATTTGCCATAATACAACTGTCAGTCAGACTTGTCCTAATATACTTGTTCTTGATGTTGTTTTTCATTTCCATGCCATTATCTGGTTCCCATGTGCCTAAGCTCTGTCTGGTTTGGCTTATTATTTGTTTGGTTAGTTAATTGCTCAGCCTAGTTTTTAATCACAACGGAGCTGTAGCTTAATTAATGTCAAACAGTCCAGTCAGGACCCCATGTCAAAAAAACAAACCATATTGCGCAATAAACACAGTGTGAGCTTGATGTGTTTTTATTGAATTGCTGGCCCTCTCATGTTCTCTCACACTGTGCTGTGCCTCTCTACCAGTGTGCTATTCCACTAATCAATGGTGTCGCTAACTATGTCGGGAGAATAGCCCTAGCCAGCCTCTAACATGGAAAGCCCATTCTTATCCACTCAGATAATTGGTCCAGATACAATACTCTGGTATATTTCTATACATTGCAGGTATCATTAGAGGTGAGTCGTGTGTGCATGGAGGCTGTAAGGAGAAACATGAGATCGAGATAAAGAGGACGGTTATTAAAAGAAGTTGTGGTGCAGGAATGCAGTAGAGAATGAGGAACGGATAAAGATTTAAAGCTGAGCGAAGGAGGGAAGAGAGTTTCTGTTGAATCCCAGATTCTGACTGAGCCACTGATCCTGCTCTCTTGTGGCATCTGCTTTGTCTGCTAGATCTCAGATGTGCTAATGGCACCAAGGCTGGATCTTCTGATTGCCAATGTAGTGATTCTAATGTTTGTGTAGATAGATGGACAACAGGGACAGATCGTGATTTAGGGAGTAAGTAAGACAAAATGTCTCATTTATAGAAAATATTCTTCTAGTTTTCCGATTTCTTCATGGTCTGTTGACTGAAATTTCATGTAGGTAACCAAGTACAAGTGATTGGACAGCATCATGTGTCTTTTTTCATGAAACCTGCCTTAAGGTCATGTCATTACTGTCCAATGCTAGTACTAAGTTTAATATCTAAAAAGCCAGGGAGATAGCAAAGAGGCACAATTCTAAGAGCGTTCGCCCCATGTTGACTGAGTCCTGCAAAGCTGATCTCTTGCCTCATATGTGATTATGTTTTAAAATTCGGTATTATTTTTTTGGTACTGGTGTTCACATTTTGGTTATTGTGAGAATAAAAGGTTTTAGGATTCACTTGATACCAAAGAGACTCATAAATGGTATCCAATATTCTTTGACCAGACAAGACTAATAATTAAAAATCCAGTATACCAGAGGGAAATAAGGATGTAAAAGATAGCCACATTATGTTCATCATTTGATTAAGATTCAGTGAAAACTACCAGTGGAGGATTTTTCCTACTCAATTCCCTGATTGATTGTACATGGCTGTGGCTGTGTGTGTGATTTTTCACATATTGTGCTCTATGATTTCCAAGAGACTAAAGCGAGCTCTGCTGTTTGCTCCTGATCAAAGCGTAAATGAGACAGAGATGTTGTCAGTTATGTTTTTTTCTTTTTCCCATTTGTGCATATTTGATGTTTCCCACTACAAACCAGAGAGTAAAGCACTGATGTCTTCAGCTTTTGTACGCAAGAAGAACTGAGCCTCGAAATGATTTACAGATGAAAGCTGTCAGCGCCACCCTCTCCATTCAGGGAGCCTTGAGAATAATGTTGCATCAGAGCCTTTTGTGACAAAAGAACAATGTTTCTGAGTCTGAATTGACTTTAGATGAAGTGACAACTGGAAACAAGGAAAGGGGGTGAATTTCAACTTTACCTCGACAATAATTATGCAAAAAAAAAAAACTTTTATATAAGATAATGATGACTCATCTTGGTGTTCATTTACCATGCCAGTGGATGATCTGCGTAGGTGTGTAGGTGAAGCATAGTTATACATTCAGGTGATGAATTTGAACCAACCATCTATCAACTGTTTCTGTAATAATCAGACGATTAAATGGCTTAGAGGCAACTGTCAGTTAGAGCTGAAGCGATTAGTCAATCCACAGATATATTTAATGAATAGGTATTTTAATTATTGAATTCCAGTGAATTTTTTTTTTTTCCATGCAAAAATACCAAAAATTAATTGGATCCAGGTTTCTCAAATGTAACGAGCTGATGCTTTTCTTTTTCATATGATCCTAAACTGAATTTGTTTGGGAGTTTGCACTTTTGGTTGGATGATAAAAGGCATTCTCAAAATGTTATGTTGGCCTGTGAGAAACTATTCCTTAGTTTCAGCCATAGTGTCATTGCAGGTTTGTGTTTATTGTGTATAAAGCAATATGTCAAGCAATATGTGTTTATAACCTTCTGGTGAAAACTGGGCATTGCTCAGCTCTGTGACACCTGATGATATTGTGAAGTTCACAAAATGTTAAAACCCGAGTGCACATATGGACGCACACTTTGAGCATCCTCTTTGAAACGATATGGACTTACCTTAACTTCACATTGCAGCACTTATTACTATATGCATAAATAATCTTGTAATGTGAGATCAGTTCACCTCTTACATTTGTTCCCACTAATGTAAGCATATTGCTTCTCTGCAAGCTTTAAGGTGGATAATAACCAGATTTATTTCTTCAGTTCAGCATAAGATCAGAATGCTGCTGCTGACACTAATGCTTCTCACTCACTCACTCACTCACTCACTCACTCACTCACTCACTCACTCACTCACTCACTCACTCACTCACTCACTCACTCACTCACTCAGCAAGACATGGCTATCCACATCGTTCGGATGAATTGCCTCCTCATCTTCCAGTGACACACTGTTGGCAAGTCTAAACCGGACAGCTTTTGTCAGTAGGTCTATCACTCAAAAGGCTAAATGGTCATGTTTGAGCACAGTAGATGACTCAGAAAAAGGATTTTTCAGGAACATGGTTTGTCACCAAGGTCAATGAACCCTCTCTCGCATTCACACACCTACATTATAAGGTAGACTGAACTCTTTAAATAGAATTTTATGTAATTATATTCTCAACAAAACTCAGATTAGTGCTAGCTATCTCATCTACACTAGAGACATTTGTACAACAATGACGAACCCTAAAACAACACAATAGTTGTTGGGACACAACAGCCGTGTTGGCCCTCTCCCCAAGGACACCCCATTGCTCTTTTTATGTGCGTTTGTTTTCTAAAATCCCTGTGCACAGTTGTGTGTGAGTCTGCTTTGTGGGTGGCAGTGTGATTTATTATGTACCAACTCCCTCTCATCTGCAGACTAGATTAATTTGTGAGTGCTCTGCACCCATTTGTTATTTAGAGAGAGAGAGAGAGAGAGAGAGAGAGAGTGCAACATACAGGAACACAACTTTAGATTGTTTGAACTGACGAAGGGCCAAATGTAGTGTCTATTATTAACACAGTTGTTGAATATGTGTGCTACCTAGAACTGTGCTGTGTGAAGTGTTTGACCCTCTTGTGTGTTATAGAATTGCACTTTGCCCATACAGTTCACATCTGTAAAGGCCTGTTATGTGGTTTTGTTTTAGGATTCAGATGTACTGAAACCATTTTGTGAAGAAATAGTAGGATTTTTTATTTTAAAAATCCTCTTTTTGTACTGTCTTGTATGAGCTGTCCTTCATGGCTGGATGTTAGACCTTTTATTAAAAGGAAAAACAGTACTGAGAGGGTTACATTTAGACATAAATAAAGACAAGTGTAGTGACTAGTGAAGTTATTACTAGATAAACTACGTTTCCCTGTAAATTAAATGATGTCCATTATGTTTTTAAAGTAGTATTCTAAATGTTCCTTGATTTCTTTTTGTCCCATTATTTTTTTCTCATTTTAATGCTCTTATCAATATGGAAAAGTGGATCGGCTTGCTTTGTGCAAAT
This sequence comes from Gymnocephalus cernua, assembly GCA_023631565.1. Taxonomy (NCBI): domain Eukaryota; kingdom Metazoa; phylum Chordata; class Actinopteri; order Perciformes; family Percidae; genus Gymnocephalus; species Gymnocephalus cernua. The sequence continues at coordinate 8,784,942 of CM042441.1, forward strand.
GTTTTTTTTTATTGAAAACAACATTGGCATATACGTAATGTCCAATTTCACATTAACATTCTCACTCGCTAATAATCTGTCACACAATGTAACACTGTTACCTCCATTTTCCATTGCAGATAGTACTGCCTCATGCCTGAGGCGAGCGTGGCTGGTCGTCATAGCGACTATGGTTTCCCGCGACTCATTTCCTAGTTGTCCTTCTCTATAAACAACGTAAAATCAAGGAGAGGGTTAACTTTTCCTGCTCCAGGTTTCCCACCGTGGTCAGAAAGAACAGAGGAGACACTTTGTTTCTCTCACTGACTGTAGAGTCACAACTCGCTCCGAAGCTCATCGCCGTGACCAGCCTACTAGCTACGTGGCTCGCAAGCCCAAACAAGTATGTGTGGCCACAACAGCCTGGCACCTCCTTGAGCTTGAGTTTTGTTATAAATATTTGCATAATATTTGCATGAATAAATTGACGATATTAGCCGAATAATTACGTTGATAATGCTAATCATTAGGCCTATATCTCTCTTTACCAGTTGCCACTTGTGTTTGTCCTCTTGAAAATAAATCGGTAAGCTTGGCACATTTTGCAGCATCCTCCTCCAATGCCTTTCTTTCTTCAACCTGGCTTTTTCAGCCCCTCCTGGTCTCTTCCTCCCATCCATCCTCCCTGACGCGTATCGTTACGGTAAGGCCGGCCCAGCTATCGGTAGCCTATCTGAGAAAATGTTTTGGAAAAGATGGGCTATGGACCCAAAAAACTCTATTTGGTAGGGGAGAACTCCCTCACATGGTACAGCCCATGCAGAGGCTGCGGTGTCAGAATGCGGAACGTATAGCCTACTTTAGAAGAGAAGAGAAGACAGACTAACGTCAACAAAAAAGATTCCTCGACCGGCCCAAAAGTGAAGCGGCCCACCAGGAATTCTCCTGATTCTCCCGATTACCCACCCCGGGCCTGGATGCAGGAAAACTCCAATATGTGCTGTGCTGCTTTGCCTCTTGTTTTAGTGAATGCTAATCACACTGCTAGGCGCTGTCCATTTACATTGTATTGTTGAGATGTTTGTTCATAAATATGTGATTGATTAAACTGAGTCAGCCACGAAGCAATTTAGCGTTGAATAAGCTGAAAGGAAGGCTAGCGGGGTACAATCTTGTTAGCATTTTGTATTATACACGCCAAATGTGAGCTCAAAGCAATTGTGTGTTCTCATTAACAGCAGGCTGTTGTTTGAAATGTGTTGCTGTTTGAGGAAAGAAAGGATGATGATACAGAGAGGAAGGTGTACTCAACATCATGCCTCTTTTGGAAATCTAGACTAAACCAATTTGACAATACTGTTATTAAACAAATACATACAGTACACTAATAGCTGAGATAAAGTGCTCAATTAAAAGTGATGTACGTTATAAAATATAATAGAAATTATATTTCGGTTTACTTTAAGTTGTGGTGAGGTTACAATGACTGGATATACGTACATTTGATGTGAAAGTTGGACCTAATATCAAAAATATTATTTTAATAAAGGGAAAGGATCATTTTGTCATCGACTCTCATATACTTACTTTGTGCTACAGTTTAGAATATAATCCTCCCTATATAACCTTCCCTCAATCACTGATTTTGTATCTACATACAATATACTTTAACACACTTTCTATGCTTGTTTAGCCTTTGTTTCCTTTGTTGTTTTTGCAACACAGTTGTTTGATCTTGTTCAGTCTCCCCGTTGTGGTTTGACTCTGACAGAAAATCTCTAGGAAGATTTGTTTCTATTCTTTATTCTTCATCTTTAAATGGATTTAGCTTCCCTGCACACCATTTCTGTTGGAGATTATAGTGTCTAAGAACACAACACAGTGAACCAGTGAAATGACACTCTTGACAGCACTACTCCAGCAGTTTTAATCACTTATTATCCCAAAAGTGAATATTATGTAACAAAATGAGGAGCTTGACCAGACATGGTTGATAAAATGATTTTGGATTATAACCTGGCCTCTCCACACTGGCCGGAGCCAATGTCCTGGGATTATAGTAAACCACTACTCTGCCAATATCACACACAGGATTACTTGCCAACATATACATATGGTCTCAGCAAACCACTAAACTCTGACTAAATGTATCGTCATTTCATCCCACAAAGAGTCTTTAAGTTTATTCCATATAGCTGCTCAGGCTTTGTTAGAATTTACCTTGACATACCACTACTCTGTGTTTTGACGATACGGCAAGCTTTCAGTACCAATATCGCTCCATCATTTTTCATCAGGGTAACATTACAAGCACATCTAAGCAGCGTATTGTTTAGTATTTATTACATCCAATATCCGCACAGCTGTCATATCAGATGCTCCAAAACACACATTCAAATTCTGACTGATCTTAGCATGGAGCAGACGTAAGACACTGTCATATGTGGGTGAGTGCATGAGTCACAGTGAAATCTCTAATATCCATGTGTCACTTTTTTTAATTTATTTTTTTTAACTATTTTGACTGTTTTCATAGAGATACATCAACCATCTCTCTCTGCAGAAAAATGTGACTACAAACAACCAATACTTTAAGTTCCATTGCTGCAGTGAAGAGAACCTAGAATCTGAGTTGCTGTACCATTTGGAACTAGTTCAAGACAGGATGGAGAACGCTGAGTGACAGTCAACATAAGACAAGGCACCCATGTTATGAGTAAGAGGAGAGATCACTTGTGTGGAACTATTCTGACTGAAGTGAAATATGTTTTGAGACATTCAGGATCCAATGTCCTGAGGTAAGTTATAGAAGTCTGGGGAATAAGCTGCCCCCAGCACAGTTCTCAGTGACTTGTTATTTTGACTTAATCACTGTGTCACTGTTTTCATCACATGACATGCAGGCAGTGCAGACCAAAGCAGTTAAGCTGCTGGCTTTTTGATGAGACTTTTTGGATTATACCTGTTCTTAAATCCAAAACTGTGTGCCAGAGGAGAGATTTGCATAATTCTACTTAACACTCCCACTGCATTCTGACATGAAGGACACACAGAGGACCACAGAGCGCTCCAGTTAAAAGCAGAAAGCTATCTTAAATACTGCATTCTTTTCTTTTTTTAAGCAAAGGTTAGTGTCTCCCATATTTGTAAGTTCCACAACAATCTTGACAGTTGGATGAAACAATTATTTTGACATGAACTTCATTTAACATGCATCTGTATAGACGGACACTCTGCTGCATCCCTGCTGAAGTAAATACAGACTGCTGGGAATGATATAAAAGGCATTAGTTACAGCTGTTGGCAATTTCATAAAGTACAATTTACATTGTGTAACAGGCTGGAACTAATGATTATTTTAATTATCATGACACATGAACCCTAACTCTAACCCTAACCATAACTTGTCATGACAAAAACTGACACTTACTAAAAGAAGTTTTATGTCATGAACGTTTATGACTTGTTTATAATGTTTATGACACTTTTATGACAGTGTCATGTCACTCTTTTGTAGATACCTTCAAGTAAAGTGTAACCAATTTTTTCTCTCTGCACTGTGAGCTTGCCATTAGCCTATTGTTTATCTCTTGCCAGTGAATAAAATGAGTGCTTGGTAGAGAGGAACAGGGTAACATTTCTATTGTGGTAAAGACCATCACTGGACTGCAGCGACCAATGATTGACGTGTAGTTTCAGGCTCCTACGAGCTGTGGGTCCTCCTGAGAGATCAGAGATCAGAGATCAGGCTGCTGCTGTCAATGCATTGAGCTAGCGTTAAAAGTCACCTTGTGCAGAGGGCCACTATAGCACGCTAAAGCTACACTATTAAATAATTAAATATACCTGTGTGGCTATGCATGATCTACATACTACTACATGTACCCAAACGGGCACACAGAGGCGTACATCCTCACTGCAGGCCTTCTTCATCATTAGTCACCCCCTACTCCTGTCGCAGAGGGTACCTAATTGTGCTGAAACCTGTAGTGTCCAAAAGCCACATCCTTTTTCCACACAACACAGGAACACATAGGGTACCCGAGGCCAGACTCTAACGAAACCCAACTTTCTTAACATTTTCTTGACAAAGTCACTTGCCCTGAAAGGAAGACCAAGACTGAGGTTACCTCAGGAAAGGGCAAAACTGAGTGTGTGAGTTTTATTAAAGGATACTGCAGATTTTTAATGTGCTCAAAGGTTAGACAAAGTAAATGATGGTGGACTACTGTTATCCTGAAGTCGCAAAGCACCGTTTCGTGCCAGTCTTTTTACAGAGAGCTTTTATAACCTCTCCTCTCCTCCTGTCACATGTCTCTGGGGGCTAATTTAGTGGTGGCATATATATTTGGCTTATTCTCTATTTCCTATTACACTTACAATCTAACCAGAAAATGAATTGGTTTTCTTTCATGCTGTACTGAACATATTATGTGGTGTGCTGTAGCACTCGGTTAATGAGCTATTTGATTTGCATCCTTTATTGATTTATGCTGTATTCATACGCACGCTTGGTATGTGTGTCGGGAAATGGAAAAATACCTCCAGGTTTACATCACAGCAGCATCTGATTCATTAGCACAGCGAAGCTTCCAGTGAGAGCTGACACAGGGCCACTTATGAGGTTTCTGCGCTCCATGATATCAGCAATTAATTGAAGACAGATTATATCTCGGACACTATAATGGCTGTTGTCCATTAGTGTAATGATGATCCTCCATGTAGTCTCAAGTGTCAATTAGCGTGACATGATGTACTTGGTTTATTTGCACATAAATGGATCTTTTTATCTTAACACGCAGTAGTGTAGTAGTGCAATGCAGTATAAATGGTAATTTTGTGTGTGTAGTTGACACTGGGAATATACTGCTTAAAATGTTTTAATCTTATTTTTTTTAATTCAAAAGAGTACATGCTACTTTTCTTTTTATAACCACATACATGTATTTTTAAGAGCAGAAGAGCTTTTTGGTTGCATGCCTGAATCAAAGGACAACACTTATTCGCTTTCTTGCAAACTTTTGATGAGAAAACCACTTTCATGTATGATTTATTGTGATGCAAGCCTGATTAAATAAGTAAAATGAGAGTATTGTGTCCTCCTGACATTAGGAACTTAATATTTTTAAGACTTTTTGGAAATGCCTGATGGATTTGGGGTTTAGCACTTTACTGAGAAGTTGTTGAAGCACAACCTTCATTTTTCAACCTCATTTTTGTGTATGTAAGCTAAATATGAAGCAACAGCCAGCTGGCTGTTAGCTTAGCTTAGCATAAAGACGGGAAACGGCCAGCTAGCCTGGCTCAGTCCAAAGGCAACAACATTTGCCTGCAAACACCTCTAAAGCTCACTAATTACCACGATATACAGTATCTTGTATGTTGAATCTGCACAAACACTGAAGAATAAAAACTTTAACGGGGGTTTATGTGTCAAGACCAGCAGCAGTTGCTAGGCGGCCATTAGAGACTCCAGGAAATGGACTACACTACTCACAACCCCTCTTAAAACATTAAATTGATGTTTTTACACTTTGGATTTTTACACATTTGACAAGTTATTATGTGTTAATTAGCGAGCTTTAGAGGTACTGGTCGTTTGAATTTGTTGAAAGAGCAAGTCTAGCTGTTTCCAGTCATTATGCTAAGCTAAGCTAACATGGTACTGGCTTGGTGTTTGGTGTTTTAAGCCCCCAATGTCGACTTCAAGGCAGCACTGTCTGGAAGGCACTAGGATTAGGCAATGGTTAGGTGCCTTGAAGTCAACGGTCGCAGTGCTGCCTTGAAGTCGACGTTGGGGGCTTAAAATACCATCGTGCTACTGGCTCCAGCTGCATATTAACCTTACAGATGTGAGAGTGGTATTACTCTTCTAATCTTACTATGAAAGTGAATAGCCTAAGCATATTTCCTTAAATGTCGAACTACTCCTTTAGAGCCAACAAGAATGACAATATTTTTCAATGACTAAATTATGTTTTTTATCAATATACACACTACACATTCATCAACTCTAAATCAGGTTGCCCTGAACACATTAAGTGTTTCAGCACACGGGAAGCCATGAAATATGCTGAAGGATTGTAGGAGGAGGCGAGTAGTAAAAAGTTGAAGTTGGAGTTGGGAGATGTGTGTATCTCTCTCTCTGTCTGTCTGTCTGTCTGTCTGTCTGTGTGTGTGTGTGTGTGTGTGTGCAGGTTGCTCATTAAGTGTGCTATAGGGAGTTCCAAGTTCCCAGCTCTGCATTGCTGTGCTGCAGAATGTGAAGGAAAGATGGGACAGTCATTGCCAGAGGAATGTTCTACACCATGTGAAGCCAATGACTGTGCTATTCTAGTCTCCCTGTAAGAGAAGACTATATTAAGGAAGGCACATCACTTTTTAGTTTTGTCTTCTGGAGTCTGTGGCAACTATTGTAGAAAAAGTTACTCCACAGCATAGATAGTAACCTGTAAGTGACACGTTTTGTAGACAAAACAATTATTCAGGAAAATAATTAGCTATTGTTAGTTGCAGCCTAATGTCTCAAGCTCTATTTCTTGGGTGCATTCCCTGCCTTGAAATGAAAAGTTTCATGGCATGAATGAAGTATGTTCATACATTGAACCTTGGGGTGCCAGGTTTCATTGTGTCTAAGAATGATGATTCACTTTTAATGACCCTTGTAACAGGAATGCCCCTTACTCTATGTCATAAAGTATACAGAACAAAATACCCAACTGTTGACTCTGAAGTCCATTCTTTGAAACACAATGCTGGAATGTGTGTTTCATGTTTAAAATAATTATGGTACTAATATGGTTATTCTGTTATTCCAAATAAATTGTTTTAATTTCATTGCAGGAAATGTATTTCATAGCCCAAATGGCCCAATGTGAATGTTCCCTAAGGTGTATTTTGTGCTCCCAAACATAATTGTGTGCCATGAAATGAAGCATGAAACACTTGCATCAGCTTATAATTCAGTTCATTCCTAAATGTCCTTTAACAACACATTGACTCATTTGTCTAAGTTAAGACAAATACAGTAGCAAAAAACTCTGAGTAAAACAACAAAGGGTGTTGCTCTTGTGTAACTTTTCCCACCTTCTGTCCAGTGCATGTAAACACTTGTGTCCTGTTTTGACAGTTTGTTTCAGTGAAAACCTCTCACAGAGTACCCAGAGCGGCTCCCGGTGCCTGAGGTCATGGATTATTCATGGGATATGGAGGGAGATGACGCAGTCCCATTTTGTGTGCCTCATATTGCAGCGAGCGTGACAGGGTCGGTTGCATCAGGTCAACAGAAAAACCTGTCCAGCATTCTAAGTTCATAATCAGGAATGATCGCTAGTGATGATTTAGTGAGTACTAATCAGTGTTTTCCCCCGGGTTGTGGAAGATTTGGGTGCCCATATTTGGTGGGGGACTTTAGGGGTTATAGTGGTTTGGCTCCTACAGGGGTCCTTCCTCAAGAAGATGTGATGTTTTTCAATTTAAAAAAAAAGGTGCAATTTCACATAATTTTGAAGCATTATTATTACCATATCTGTGTCTAAAACGTTGGAAAAGCTAGAGCAGATACATAAATAAATGACACTCAAAAAGCTGAATGACAAAACTTGCTAAAGAAGTCCACTAGGGACCAACTACAATCATTAGATCTGACAAAAGTCTTTTAGTTACTTTTGATGCTCACATTGATTTTACATTCATTTGTTGTAGGTGGTGCCAAAAAACAGCTTGGGTGCTGCACATAAGCCTCATAATGGTAGGGAAAACCTTGCTAATAATACGGTGGTCTAAACCTCTTGTTGCTGTTATTTTTTCATTGATTGTACTTCACAGGCATTTTAGTTGACTCACTACATGAAGGCAGAGATAGATTTGACAAGTATTGCAACTGTAAAAACATGGACATGTAGCTAATCATTGGTCAATCGAGCCAACGCCCTTCTTGATTTCCAGTCTCTTTTTTTCCCCTATTTATAAACCATCTATGTTTGCCTCTGTGCTCTGCACCTGACAGACTGTCTACATGGCAGTTTGTGGGTTAAAATGATGAAATAATCCTGTAATGTCTGTACCAGTTGTTGGCAGTTTCTCCAACAGGTGGATTGAGCTGGTTCATTTTTGAATCAATTACCACAAACACAGCCATTGTTCACAGAAAGAGCCGTAACAGCTGACAACCCCCTCATCAGGTCTGATTAGTGAAAAAGTTATATAGAATAATCTAGATGCTTACAGAGAAGCTTCTATTTTTCTTATATTACAGCTAGTTACACATACTGTTCTGATACTTTATGCTTAATTAATGGCCCTGTATTCTCACTATTTCAGGCAGAAAAACCATGTGTGTTGGAGATTCCTTGCTGCCTGGACCCTCTTTAGACCAACAGTGGGAGTCAGCGGTGACTCGGATCTCCGTGCGTACAATATTTCATTTTGGGTCATAAGAAGGCAATCGTGAAAGTGAAAACAGCTACTTAATGTGTGCTCTTAGATTGTTGTTGTTGTTTTTAATAAGAAAATGCGTAGGAGTGCTGCTTGGAACTAAACAAAAAAAGCACAGAGAAACTGGTGCCTTTTGGGCGAATATGACATCACTGGAGATAAAAGTAAATAACCCAGCACAATTACAGTTCACATCTTTCTGCCAGTATCATCAGAGAGAACCATCCAATCTTTCAGTATCAGTAGGCTGTATTGTAATTTACTGCAGGTATTGCAATTTATGGAATATTCAGTGTATTGTGTACTTTGCTTGCACTTGAAAGTAGCCTTAATCAAAAGATGGTTTTCTGTGTTGGGTATGTACCAATGATTATGAGTTTTCAAAACTGTACCAATCTGATATTTTCTACCATTAAAAGCAGCATTAGGAACAGTCAACAGGTCCAAGACTAAAACCACCAGGTTAATCACTTTTTAATAAGACATTGATTTGATTATTATTATTTTGTAAGTTGTCCGGTTATTTGACGTAAGTAAAGAATAAAGAAGTAAAAAGGAAGTATTTTAGATGGCAACCCAAGGAAGACCTAAATGTAAACTCCTTTCTTCGTGCCCTCCCTATATGTGTACTGAAAAAAATGAAAATTATTTTAAAAGTTTAGGTGTATAAACCATGTGATTTTTTTTCACATAATATGACTTTCTGTGTTAAAGGTGCTCTAAGCGATGTTGGGTGATGTTACTTCTTGTTGACGTTCAAAGTATTTTTCAACAAAACGGAGGCTAGCTTGCCCCTCCCTCCTCCTCATCCCCCCTCTTCTTGTCAGTTATGGGCTGGAACGCTGGAAGACTGTTTGTGTATGCTGCGTGGGTGCAGGTTGGCCAGTGTGTTCAGGGGACAGGCAGCTAGCGGATAGTGAGGAGATGTTTGCTGTATGTGACAAAAAATGTTGTAGCCTAAAAAACATGTGACATCGCTTGGAGCACCTTTTAATTAAAATCAAAATGATTCCCAAAGTCCAACTGAAATGAGAAATCAAATGGACGTGGTAAATGGACTCTCATTTATAATAGCGCCTTTCTAGTCCTCCAACCGCTCAAAGCACTTAAACAAAGCACTTTACACTCCATTCACACACTGATGGCAGAGGCTGCCATGCAAGGTGCCGATCTGCTCATCAGGCTCTAATCTAATCGTTCGCACACCAGTAGCACCGTCTTCGGAAGCAATTTGCGGCTCAATATCTTGGCGGAGGAGCCAGGGATCCAACCGCCGAACTTCCAATTAGTGGATGGCCCGCTGTTGAGCCACAAATTATTTGAGATGTGGTAACGTTTAAGTGTTATAAATGTAAGTGTTATCACCCACAAGAAGAAATTGAAGTTCCTTTTTCTTTTTCTGCAATGACCACACCTAGTGCGATCACTGGGGAATACAGTCCCCAGTGATCTTGAAGCTGTGTGCATGCACTCAATTAGGAAGAGGGTCTCTGTGTGGTGGACGGATGTCATGGTGATCCTCTGGGAAACTGGAAGCTGCCTGCTCACGTCAGCTTTAATATTCCCCTCTTTGCCAGCTCAGAGGAGACTTTATAGACTCCATCAGTGCTTCTACTTGTCCTTTTTATCCTTGGCTTTTGTTAATGCCCTGCCTACAGACTTCCAGCATCTTACCCAGGTGTTTTTAAAACCTGGTCATGTTGCACTCTGTAATACACTAGAGACAGTGCAGTCTAATATTGTGACATAAGGAATTGGAGGTTTGCAGTAGCGATACATCTGAGGGGGGGGCGCTCTGCTCATTGGCCTTTCCTCCTCCAGCTTTTCTGCTCTATATTCTTCTAGCTCTCCTTCAGTCATTTCTTTACTCAAGCTCTCTTCCACAGCGTCACATTTTTTTAATGATTTCTTTGAGTTTCAGCTCTTCCTCCATAGTGAGGAGGACCGAGGTCTGATTAGCCCTAGCGATGTCCTTTCTCCCTTCTTTCATTTTCTCTGGCGCAGCTTTTTTTCACCTCTCCTCTTTCCTTTCAGCTTGGTGCCCCACTCTGACTGAACCTCTTTCAGGCCTTTTTTTTTTTCAGGCCACCTCTTAACCTGCGATTTGCTTCATTCCTGAAAACCCATATCTGGTATTTTTTCTGCGTGCAGACTGTTGTAAAGGTGTGGAGATCTGCCTTTCTGTCTTTGTCATTGTTGTTTTTGGTTTTCTTGTTTTCTGTTTGAACATATTTCAAAGCATGTCTAAGATGAGAGGTAGTTATACAGGACAGCTGTGGTAGTGTTGGGCAGTATTGTAGAAAGCCTTTTATTGTCATTGTACAGAATACAACGAAATTAGGAGCGCTGTTCGGTAAAATTGAAAACACACAAGAAAACACTACAAAAACGACTTCAGCAAACAAACGTCCACAGCCGAAAACACAGGTTCTAAAATAGCCTATTAGGTTAAATAAATACATAAATGCAATGTAATTATGCACTAGAATAAGAACTTGTATTGCACCAGAATCAATTTAATTATTCCAATAGGATTCATGAAATTACTGCACTACAATAAATGTTAATATTGCACAAGTTCCAGTTGGATTGCCCTAAAAAACAGGCAACATATTGTAAGTTAGGTGTTGGAGGGCTTATGGCCCAAGGAAGAAAACTGTGCTTTGATGGTCCTGTAGCGCCTGCTGGAGAGCAACAGGTCAAGCAGGGGGCATCCAGATGGGGAGACTTCTTTTAGAATGTTTTTGGCTCTGCAGAAGCGGTGGGAGATGGAGATGTCTTCCAGGGAGGGCAGAGGGCAGCCGGTGATTTTCTGTGTGGTGTTGATGACCCTGTGTAGAGCTCTCCTGTCTGCTGCTGAGCAGCCAACTTTCCACACTGACATGTACGCCATTACACTGTCAATGAAGGAGCGGTAGAAAGCCATCAGCAGCTCAGGAAGTGTAGTCGCATGCTATGTCATCTTAACAATCACAATTTTGTTTGCAGACCAGGAGAGGTCCCCCCGAGATGTGGGTTCCCAGGAAATTTGAAGGTGGGAACTCTTTCCACACAGTCCCCATTGAGGTAGAGTGGGGTAGGATCCGCTCTGTGCTTTCGGAAGTCATGAGTTCCTTTTATTTTCCTGTGGCAGCATCTCCATTTTGTACTCTTCCACATACCTGAAAACACTAATGCATGTAGTGTTTATCTAAGTCTGTCCCATCTTTGGGTATTTCAAGGGTAAATTATATTTTTAGTTATCCATTTTTTTGTCTTTTGTTTTCCACAAATACATCCTGTGACACTGGCTTCACAGTACTTGTGTTTACTTCATACAGTATATTGTCAACTCTTGTCATTGAACTTAATTTTCTGCATCTCTGCTTTACTTGTGCAGTTTGTAATTGCTTTTAGTCACCTTCAACATTTGTTTGACTTTTGACATTTTTCAATGACTAGAGCCCTGAGCACTAATTACTGGACAATCTCAGTTATGTTGAAGTCTATACTGGGTAGTGGTAAGGGACAATGGCAAACAACTGTCTGAAATAGTGGTTAATGTTTCCCTGGTAAATGAATCCTTTTCACTCTTCACCTGCCCTTGCCTTTTTTTCGCTAAGCAAAACTTCTTTTGAAAATTCTTTTTATTTGGAGTCGTGTAGTGCTCTCTCCTGAATCATTCTTATGTAAATTTACATTGCAATCAACCTGCTTTTAAAATAAAAACAAAGGGGTTATACTGTACATACTTGAAAAAGATGACCTCCACTTCCAGTTTCTTTGCAGGATAAACCGTGCCTTTTTTTTCTTTAAACCTAAAGCTGTTACGTTTACCTAAGTCAGTTTACCTTGACATAAATTCCATCTGTTCAATATTGCTTCTGACTACATTCATTTCATTACACCTACGTGCGGTATGGTATGATGGACTGTTTTGATTTCTGTCAAACAGTTCAGTTGATTACAAGCTTAGGACACCATCCTTCACCCACATGTTACTGAACTGTTACAAAAGTATACTATACCCTTCACTAGAATTTGAGTTTCCTGCCTCATAGTGCACCTGCCAGGTTAGGTAAGGACACCTGTGGTTCCTCCGTCACTGCTTGTCTCAGCACTGCTGCCACGCTCTTAGTGATTACTCTTGCACACGGAGCAGACCCCCACGCGCCACTCCACCTGGTGTGTGTGTGTGTGTGTGTGATATGGAGGGCTCTGTGGTGGCTGTTTGTGATTGACCTGATTATGGAAAACAGCCCCTGGCATTGCTCCCATGGGGTGCAGGGATTGTGGCATCTTCATGAAAAATATTCCTGTTGTGCCGGCTTCTGTCATAAGATGCCTGTGGATAAAGCCCAGCCATGGCAAACTGCCAAGAGCGAGAGAGGAAGGAGAGTGTGTAGCGAATGGGACCATTTTAAAGATGGAGGGAGATTGATGATGAGGAAGAGATAAGATTATGCGTCATTCATGTCATGTCAGATTTATGGTAAATATTTATGTTAGCATCCTGGTGGTAATTGCAGTCAGGTATGTGGGATGTTTGTAAGCAGGCTCTGATATTTCCCACTTTGCATCTCAAAGTGTGGAAGTGAATCAACAAACAAAGGAAAGAATTCACCAAATCAGGCAATTTACGAAAGGCATACACCAATACAATCCATTCAAATTATTGTAATTTAAGAATAAGCGATAAGAATAGCGATTTCCAAAATGCACTCAGTTAAACTTTGTTTTTGAATTGTGTTGTTGTGTTTGACACTAAACGCATTGTTTGCTTCTCCAGATAGATGGTATTGTAGAAGACTGGTGTGGTATAATATAATCCAGTCTAAAAAATTATAGATTACAGGTAATCCATTCATTGACATGCAATCCTCTTCCATATATTGTTTTCAGTGCTGGGTCCACAATAGCTGCAGCAAGCCAACACTACCCTTAAACACTGAAGACTAATCTCTTCTACCAATAATCCTAAATCCAGTGTGACGATTGGAAAGTAAAAAATGCAAGTCTTGCCCTTCAGCGTGCAGAGGTGACCAGAAACGAGCTGCAGAGAGGGGCATTGCGCCAAAGGAAGGAAGACCGCCAGGAAGTGTTGAAATGCACCACTAATCCGCTCTACCATCTATTAGACAAGAAAAATAGTGCTCTTATAGGAGATGCACTGACAACACAAGTTTAGACTCCCAGAGTGTTATACTTTAGAAAAATAACAATCAGCTTTTGCATCATAATGTCATGTCATTTGCACTATAGCGTATTGAAGACGCTGTAGAATAACCTGGGATTGATGAACAATTACATTATGAGTCTACATTGATTAATAATGGTAAACATGAAACCCTCAAACTGTAAAACTTTGGTGTTTGTGTTGGATTGTCATGAGACCGTAACACCCTAGCTCCTGTGGATCATTGAATCTCCAGCAGACACAACGCTGCCTGTCACACTGCCAATGTGGCTCAGTATGTATCCCAAGTGTACACTGTGGAGTTCATAATATGTGTGTAAGTAAACAAAATTGAGCGACTATAGTGTTTACACTTATAACAATCCAATATAATCTCTCCCCTTGAAAAATAATTTGATACCTACTCATCTGGCAAACACTTCAAGGAAGCGTTAAGGTGTGATCTTGTGTTTGCATTTCCCTTGAGGAAGGACATGTTTTGCATATATTTGGTCTGAGGCTCATTGGGTGATACTCTGAAGAGGGAATTTCCCATGTTGGGAAGAAATCAATTATTCATTCAGTGGCATGGAGGGTTGAGCACGACCCTGACAGCTGCAGAAGTAGCTCTGAGATTAAGGACAAGTATGGATGTGTGTCTCATGTATATTCTGTTTCACCATGCAAGCCAAAGTCCCTTTTGTGTGGTCCTCCATTGGCATCCCATGCTATTTGTTTAAAGAGTTTATCAGCAGTACTGGGGGCCCAGGCTTTACTCTAATGAGATTTAAGTGGTGCATTAAGATATTATTCATGGTACCTATTAGATGAGATTTTGATCAGAATTGAGTGTCAATGCAAAATTGTGAAACAAGACATCCAACTCTGACCTATCAAATGCTAAAAATCCTAAAAAAGAAAAACACATCTCAGCGTTTTTGCAGTAAGCACCGTATGATCCAATAAAAGGATACTGATGGTTCACGCAAATTATGCAATCAACCTCTCAAATATTACCATTTTCCTATTTGTGCAGATAATCTATTTGCCATTAAAATCACATTTCCCTGAACAACACTGATCAGCAGATTGGCTGTCACCAGTATTATATTTTTTCAACAAAACTGACTCTTATTCAGCTTCATTGGGACAGTTAAATGTCTTTCATGCCCACCTAGAGTTTTTGTTTGTTTTCCTATTCTATTACTACTACTTGATGAGCGATTCATGTGTGCCTTATGAAGCACAGTAAGGAGCCGTTGGTAGTGGATGTTTTCTACTGTCCCACTGCTACAATATAATGGCTTTTTGCAGGAAGAGACGACCACCTCAACATAGGTTTGATTGGTCCCTCAAGTTTTCTTCTTTGTATGGGTTCATATGGTACAGAGGTCTGATAAACGTACCTCTTTCTAACTCCACACCCCCAGGTTATTTTCATTTACAAACTTCTAGGCTTCAGCCCCAATCGACACTGAGGCGATTTAGCCTTACTTATGCAGTGGTGCTTCTCAAACCCTGTAAACAGACTTTGATGTGTAAAATCAGTGGAGTTCAAATTTAATTCTCACATTATCTGAATTTATCAGTTAATTTTTGTTACATTCAAATATTACTTTCTTAATAAGATAAGACATTTCTAGCTACACTAGCAGCAATTAGTTTGACATTTTTGATAGTCAGTGAAATGGCTCAATAACTATGGGATTATGGGATATTACAATCAAATAGTACACACATTTGTGGTCCCCAGAACATGAATTGGAATAACTTTGATCCCTGACATCCAATATCTTAGATAAATACTTTATGGATAAATACCTGCAAATCAAATGACATTCCCATCACTTTTGACTCTACTTTGTGTTTAGTGCTAATTACTAAATGTACGCTAAACAGAGACAGTAAACATGGTAAACATTATACCTGCCAAACATCAGCATATTAACATTGTCATTGTGAGCATGTTAGCATGCTGATGTTAGCATTTAGCTCAAAGACCCACTGTGCAGTACAGCTTCACAGAGCTGCTGGCATGGCAGTAGTCTAGGTTTGTAATTCTATGTTACTTCGTACAGGACGAGGATCTTTTTCTGTTCAGTGTGGAGAGGGATAGTTGCTGATGTGTGTGAGTAGAAATTAAATATATGAAAAAAGTTGGATGTCTACATGTGTTTTAAGCACCAAGAACTGGCAAATCCAGCTGCAAATCTTGAAAGTGGATGCTGTTACTGAATGATGATTTGACATGCAGCAAATAAATGGTCTCCTTAATGACATAAAAAGCTTGTTTTTCACAAACCCTCTCCACTAAAACAGCTCAGTAATTTCAAGGACAGTAGCACAATTCTCTATGGAAAAACTTATTTTAGATGTAATGAATTTACGTCATGTGCTATTCAAACAAAGTGAAATAAGAGAAGAATTCATCTCATATTTGACCTGTCCTCTAAGCTAATTTGAATCTGAGAGCATGCAGGAACAAACCAATTAGGGCTGAGAAAAGCTGGGGATAGGTCAACAGGCTGGCTATTATCTCGCTGTGCCAGAAATGGACCTGACAAGATGTGGGACAAGATTTAGGTCAAGAGAGAAAAAAAATTGGACAATTGTGGTCTGTACGCGAGGTCAACAAGGCCTGGTGGATGTGGAAGTTGATTTCTTCCTCAGCCTCCAGTGGCTACTCAAAAAGAGATCATACTGTGTATGTGTGTGTCTGTCTGTACCTGTCGGTCTGCCCGGATATGTAGTTGTGTTTGTATGTGACTTGTGCTTCTCAACTAAAATAATTTGCACTGAAATCGAACACCAACACTAGCTGTCTGTAATGGCTGTGCAATAGGTATGGGCTGAAGTTCGTCTGGTGCCTGGGGAAAACCTATTGATGTAAAGACATCCCAAAACCTAAGAGGTAGAGAATGGAAACCAATTTGCGGGACATGTGACCCGACTGTGGTGGAACTGAATGACCTCACTAACAATAAAGGA
This sequence comes from Gymnocephalus cernua, assembly GCA_023631565.1. Taxonomy (NCBI): domain Eukaryota; kingdom Metazoa; phylum Chordata; class Actinopteri; order Perciformes; family Percidae; genus Gymnocephalus; species Gymnocephalus cernua. The sequence goes on from CM042441.1 coordinate 8,801,500, forward strand.
AAGACCTTCAGACCCTGCTATCTCCTCTAATGCGAGCAAAGTCTGCTTTGATTAATTTGGATAGAGATGTGTGACCTCAAAACCAATGTTTTGTTGACAGAAACAGCAAGTGTTTACAGTTCATGTAGTGTGTAAAAATGTGTGTACTTACAGTAAGGGTGTATCTGTACTCCGTTGCAGAAGTGATTTATGTTTCGTTAAGAAGCTGGTGTATCTACACTGTACTCCTCAAGAAGTTCTCATGAACTTTACCACCTCGAGATTGAATCTCATTAAAGAAAAGTGCCGTTTTTGAAAGGCGGAGGCAAGATCACTTTCTTAATCCTTTATCCATTCTTCATGGATGAAAAGTTCAAATCCCATATGCAGATATGTTTTGGAGTATTTGTACTGGTTTATACTATGCTGTGGGAAATTGTGCAGGATTTCATTCTTTTCGGCCGGATGTCTTTCTTCTTTGTGTTGTGTTCCGCTTTCTTTGTGTTGGAATTTTAAACTTGGGTCGAGTTGTGAGCACTATGGATAACTGCTCCTCAGATATCTGCAGGGTAAATCCAGACAGCTAGCTAGACTACCCAAGATGATTGTGATTTGTTTAAAGAAATGCCAAAAAACCAGAGCATGTTTTTCTCCTATCCCAGAATGCTGTGTGGACTAGCCAGATCCTTCTCCGCAGCGCTGTGGAGGACGATCTGGCAATGCAAGTTTACTCTGGTTACTCTGGCTCTGGTTTTTGGTCTCCGCCAACTCCTGACAAAAATATCTGGCTCTTTAGCTGCTAAATGCTCCACTTTGTTCACCAGCTATTCTATTTCATCAGATCTGTTCGCCGTAAAGAGTGTGCACATTTCTTGAATAAATTTAACACCTGTGTATGATTCAAGTATCACAATTTATTACAAAAACTAGAACTTTTTTTCATCTGACCGTGTTGCCATGCTTTAAGCATATAACAATACAGTATAAAATCTTGATCCAGAAGTCAGATAGTAAAAGCAAAGATCATAGATGCTGACGCAGCATTTACAGAAGTTAAGACATGCTGTTACTGTACAGAGAACATTCCCATTGAAGTACAAACATCTGCAAAATGCGTCATTATCATCAATGAATTGCATTTTACAATAAACAATCTGATCCATTTACAATGAACAATCTGATCCAACCTCTTTCATTCAGTCTTACAAGAAAAACCTCTTTTCAAAATTAATTAACAGTAAAATAAACGAACACTGCAAATCATAATGAATGTGCTGAGATTTTTTTTTTTCAACAGCCCAAGGCACTCAGGCTCGAATGTTGGCAATAAATATGTCATTCTTTACACAAAATCACGTCAAGCAGGTGGTGGTAGAGAACAAATGGTGACAGAGAAACAATGTTGTCTAATTCATGACCTCTTGAAGAGCACGTTCCTTTTAAAGAAGCCCACCTTGTCCTTTTTCACAGTGAAAATCCCTGGCAGTCAAGACAGAAAAGACGTTTGAAGAAGTCAGTCGTTTTTGTTGAATTGCGTGACATCTGTTGGCTAAAAACTACATGACCAACTACTGTACTTTTGATGCTGGCCGGACATTTTGGTCTCAGAGAGCATCCTCTGCTCTCGGGAGCGGCTCCGGCTGCTTTTTTTCAAACCACAATTAGGCTTGATGGTGCATTCGAGCACCACAGGATGCCAAAGTGTCCATTTGCAGTGACCTGTTCCACATGAGTATCTGGTAAAAATCTTATCAGGTGTCCACAAATGATGTTTTCAAATATATCTATAACAAATCCAGATGCTATTCATTGAAATAATCCTGATCTTTCACATGAGTTTACCGATGCTGTGACAACAGAGTGGCTTTAACAAATGTGTTGATCTTCTCTTCCCTGCAGTTCAGTTGAGCTGGCGACAAGCTTCAAATGTCCACTTCGAGGCTCCTCCGTAAATATCAAGGTTTGTCTCCATCCACGCAAAAACGTTGCCCACTTGTGCCTTGCTGCTGCACGTCGCTAGATTGTATATCTCTCCGACAGATAGTTTGCGATCCCAGATGTGAAAATTTGCCAGGTCTCCAACAAAAGCTTGTGTGGCATCAAATCCTCCTCCCAGCATGTCCTGTGGAAAAGACAAATGAATTTAATCAAGGATGATATGATTTTTGTTTTTGTTGATTAAATTGAATGAGGCATCTTCAATCCACATGAATTCTTGAAGAGTTCCAGTTAAAGATCCAATCACTTTATTTAATCTATCATGTGATTTACAGCGAGGATGGACTTGAAAATTGAAAATGTTGTCACAATGAAATGGACTTTTCTACCTTGTTGGCTAGTTTGCCACGTCATGACACACACCTGTTGTGTTTAACAAAGTCTTTTGATAGCCCCTGTGCATTATGTCCTGCCCCAATATCCTGTTATAGCAAATAAAGCAGGACATATGCTCTCCAAATATAGTTTGTGTGGCTTGAAACGTGTTTACCATCATGAAAGTGGAAAGTATTTGAAACAGGTGTGTGTTGTGTTTACCTGCTCTTGACCGAGGATCAGCAGGCCCTGTGGTTTGATAGGATGATATGGAGCCAGATTCTCTCCACTCCCTCTCTTGACGCCATCTTGGAAAGCTTCCCAAACACCATCACGAGTGGTCCAGGTTATGCAGATGTGGTGCCACTTTCCATCATTGATAAGGAAAGGCAGCTTAGCAACCTAGAATAAGATATATATGACGTGAATGTTTGCTGCAGTGAAGAAATACACTCGTTTAAAATCAATGCATGGCAACATTTCCACTGTGTGCGTTAGACGTGCCTTGTCATTTATTAGTAGCTCCATTGGGTTGTTCCCCCACTCTATGAGGACCAGCTCGTTGGCTTGACCCGGAACCGCGTAGGAGAAAGGCGTGCCCACTCCTGGAGACGCGTTGGACTTCAGCCACATGCACACAGTGAGGGCGTACATCTCTGGCAAACTCTTCTTCACTTTTGCGTACATGTAGTTGGTTCTCAGTGGGAACGTGAGCTGGAATTTATCCAGAGGCCTGTTTTCTCTTTGACCTGTGGGGAAGAAATAGATAACAGGTGGGTTCAGACACTTTGGAGAAGGACATGTCAGTGTGCTTTTTTACTTTGTCAAACACACAGGTACATCCTTCAGCCCAATGCACACATCCATTTACGTACATGCTGTAGTAATTATATGTTACACAACAAATTCACAATCTCCGGATTTGCTGTAATCCCGCATGATAAATCTACCACTGGAGTACTGACGCTGTTAACCTTCATTTCTTGTTTTCTTCCGCTCTCTATTTTATTGCCACACAAGTTGTTTTTTTTGTATCAGGTGTCCCAAACAAACACAGAGCAAGTGGAGGGACGTTAAAATGATTTAATCTGCATGAATTGGAGCATGTTCTTCTGTCCTCCACACTGAGGCGATCTGATATCTCCTCTCGGATGCTGATCGTTCTCGATCATCGATCATTCCACCCATCCATCTCTACACTCACCCACCGAATCCTCCCAGATCTCCTTTTACTTTTTGTGCGCAAGCCTTTATACTCTCTTCCCAACTACCTTTCTCCAGGTCGGTGATCCTCTGGTGTAGAGATGTGAGGGTGGACTCCACTCTCCCACGCTGCTCCGTCTCATTGCGAAGTCCGGGCTTCCCCTCCTCGATGCTGTTCACTCGGGACAACACCTGCTTCTCCAGGTCGTCGATTTTACTTTGGAGCAGGTCTTTGAGGCTGTTCGCCTGCACCGAGTTGTTACTTCTGCTGAATTGCTGTTAGGAGGGAAATAAGCATTCAATGTACAAAATTAGTGTGAATGGGGGTAATACTTATTGCAGTGCATCTGGACATGCAATTAATGTATATTTGGGCAGGTTTGTTTTTCTCGTGTAGGCTACTCACAAAATGGCACATTTAAACGTAATATTGGCAATAAGAAACCCGAATCACTTATTATTATTATTATTATTATTATTATTATTATTATTATTATTATTATTATTATATGAGTCAAGAAAAGTGCCTTGTTTTGTAATTTGGAGCTTTGCGCAGAGTCACCCAAAGTGTAAAATGTCCCCAGAAGCGGCAGCCCTACCTCCAGGTTTTCTAATCTCTGCTTCAGCGACTGTAAAGTCTGTGATAGTTGCGCCAAAGTGTCAGCGGGGCCCCTCGATACATCCCCCATTGTGTTTTTGGTCCCAGCTTCTTTCCTCCTGCCCCCGGGCTCGGCGCCGCTCTGGCTCTCACACCGAGCCAACTTTGAGGTCAATTCTCTGATAGTCTCTTTTTGGTTCATGATCGTCTCTTTTTGCTGCAAAACCGTCTCCCGCAGCTGCATAACAGTGGTCTTCAAGTCTTCTCCTGGCACACTGTTCTGCAAAGTGGCTGCGCAAATGTCCATATCCTTGGGCACGGACGTGCAAATGAACTGCGTCTGTCCGCCAAAGTCTTGAGATAAACTCTCCAAAAACAGGCATGAAAATAGAAAAAGTCTCCAACAGATTCCGTTCTTTGTGGCCTGCATGTCTTCTTCGGTGCTGGGTTGTGATTTTGTTTTTGGTTGATGAGCCGCAGTGACTTGATGCGCTCGGGTCTCCTTGTTGGTGTACTCCGTCTGTGGGAGCGCAGCCGTTTTTATACAGCGAGCCTGGTTCTGCGCAGGGCAGGTTCACTGCATCACGACCGGAGGGGAGGGAATCGCGCTGTCCCTGTTCAATCGGCTCCAGCAGCAACGTCACATTCAGGAGATGAAACCCATTTTGCTTTCAGGCTCCCACATGTTAAATCTTTGATCACTTCGACTATTTGTCATTTCTCTCTGTGTATTATTCATCTGGAAAACGCGCATTTGTAGGCAGTGAAGACGGATTGCATGGATGGCGGGGTGCCAGGAAAGCCAGCTGTGTTTGTTTTGCGCCAACAGAAAACTCTCTTACACACACACACACACACACACACACACACACACACACACTCACTCACTCACTCACTCACTCACTCACTCACTCACTCACTCACTCACTCACTCACTCTCTCCCACTCTCTTACACACACACACACACACACACTCTCACTCTCTCTCACTCTCTTACACACAAACACACACACTCACACACACACACACACACACACACACTCACTCACTCACTCACTCACTCACTCACTCTCTCTTACACACACACACACACACACACACACACACACACACACACTCACTCACTCACTCACTCTCTCTCTCTCTCTCTCTCTCTCTCTCTCTCTCTCTCTCTCTTACACATACACACACACACACACACACACACACAGACACACACACACTGTAGGATGTAGATCGGAGTCCCCACACATTCAGCACCAAGGAGAGCTCCGACCACATCACATTATCTCAGAGAGCAGAGGAGCGTCTGATGCTGCTTTAGTTTGATCAGTTCTTGGTGCCTTTTTTCTCTCTGTTCAGCTCAACTGAGACGAGTGTGCAGAATCACTTTGTGTTAACATGAAGACTGCATTTCATATTTTATATTTTTCGGGGGTGGGGGTTTTCGGTTTTCGGTTTTTGACATGTTTGATGTTTTGTTGAAGATTTTTATCTTGAAGATTTGTTTAGGTTAAACTCAGGCTAGCTGATTGATTGATTGATACACACACACACACACACACACACACACACACACGCACACACACGCCTTATTCCCTTATACCCTCTCTTCCAGCAGCGATCTGCTCTCCTCATCACTGCTATAATCACCTATTAGTTTCTCAAATGATAATCTGTCCCCAAGCAAATTACCTTATCTATTATTCAGGAAGGACAATTGTATTATTTTTCCCTTGCTCGGTCAGTGTTGAAAATAAAATGAAAACATTTTGAATAGGTGATAAAAACATATCAACTCTCAGATTTAAATTGATTTTAATGATGATTCTTTAGGAAAGATTAACACAGAGAGAGGCACACAGAACGAGAAGCAAAAGTCTGCATGTAAGAAAAGGATATTAGATGGAGGCAGTTAGATAGGTCACAGCATAATTACTATCATCTATACCAGGTATGTAAAGCTAAATGCTTTATAGCTGCAGGTGCCTTTTTGCAGGCTGGATTTTAACACTGAATCAGATTAAATTGTTGTCAGGAGGAAGGACTTCATTTAAAAGCATAATTATAATATTAGAACCAATTAGTGGGTGGGAATGATTGTCATTCCCACCCACCATCAAATTGGTACAGTCTTAATGTAAGTAATAAAGTCAGACTTAATGATGCATTTGACAGATTTGAATGTAGTCATGCTCTAAAACATTTCCTGTTGCATAGGTATTTCCATCATTCATCATAAAGTTGTCTCTATTTTTTTTTAACAACTTTTTGATTTTAAGAAGTCATTGCGTGATTTAGTGACATTACTATCTGTTTGTAATCCGGATTTGAAATATGAAGCTTACAGGTGCAAGATAAAGTAATTTCTTTTGAGCCATTTAGTGTGGCATGAAATTTATAAGAAAAAGTGGATTTAAGATGATGTTACTGTCCGAATCTAAGTAACATGGATGGAACATTAAGTAACACCGAGGGGCTTTTTAACCTGAGGTTTTTAGGAAAGGGATGAATGGAATAATACAGGAAAATGAAAAGAAAAGAAGTCATATACTTTGTCCAAGCAGAACCAACTAAACACTTTTTTGAGTGGAAATCCAACAGAAACATTCACTGGAAACCAAACAGAATGTGGAAAGCAGTAACAGCATTGCCTTTCGCTAAAATATAAACGGACAAAAAAACTGAAACTTTATTAGATGTTATGCAACATGAAGCCTTGCACTCTGGCCCTGTCAGAGTGCCCTAACTTGCAGAGCAAGACATGTGAGTAAACAACTTTTTTCTGCACCATATCAACCATCTGGTAAATTGTGCTGGTTATATAATTACAATAGACCACAGTGCTTTCCAATTCTTTTCAAGGAAAAACTCTAGTGAAGCATGTTGTGACCTTGCTTTGTGAAAGGTGCTTTACTTGATCAACTTTACCTACTTACTTACTAACTTTCATTATATGTATTCACTGGCCACTTTATTTGGTACACTGTTCAACTGCTAGTTAACACAAATATCTGATCAGCCAATCACATGGCAGCAACTCAGTGCATTTAGACATGTAGACATCTGCTGAAGTTCAAACCAAGCATCAGAATGTGGAAGAAAAGTTATGTAAGTGAACGTGGCATAGTAGTTGGTGCCAGATGGGCTGGTTTGAGTATTTCAGAAACTGCTGATCTTCTGGGATTTTCTTCATTTGGCACAAACAGCATGAAAGCACAGATCCATCCTGCCCTGTATCAGCAGGTCAGGCTGCTGCTGGTGGTGTAATGGTGTGGGGGATATTTTCTTGGCACACTTGGGGCCTCTTAGTACCAATAGAGCATTGTTTAAACGCCACAGCCTACCTGACTATTGTTATTTTTTATCTTTATTTTTTTTTAAAGATTATAGGCCTTTATTTGACAGGACAGCTGAAGACAGGAAAGGGGCGAAAGAGGGGGAATGACATGCCGCAAAGGGCCACAGGTCGGAAATTGAACCCGCAGCCGTAGTGGTAAGGACTGAGCATTTCTACATGTGGCGCACGCTCTACCAGGTGAGCTATCTGGGCGCCCCCTACCTAATATAGTCGCTGAGCATGTCGACCCTTTTCTGACCACAGTGTACACATCTTCTTAGGGCTACTTCCTGCAGGATAACGCGCCATATCACAAAGATCAAATCATCTTGGTTTCTTGATTGTGACAATGAGTTCACTGTATTCAAATGGCCTCCGCAATCACCAGATCTCAATCCAATAGAGCGCCTTTGGGATGTGGTGGAACGGGAGATGCGCATGGATGTGCAGCCGAAAAATCTGCAGTGCCTGCATGATGCCATCATGTCATTATGGACCAAAATCTCCGAGGAATTTCAGCACCTTGTTGAATCTATACCAGGAATAATTAAGACAGTTCTAAAGGCAAAAGGGCATCCAAACCATTACCTAAAAAAGTGACGGGTGAATGTATTAGCTTCCAAAATAAATATAAATGAGCAAAATAGACAACCGACTGTCAGAATAGTAATTTCAATATTTAACATTTTAGTTTGGATAGAATTTATCCGACTGTATGTATAAGCAGGCAGAAACGCCTAGACATCTTCTACCCTGTGGGACCAAAGTAGCGTTGCAAGATGTCCAAAGTCTAGCTCTCGTTATGAATTCATTATTTAGTGCTTCCCACACAAACAAGTCTTAGAGCCATATGCTTAAAGAAGAAAAACCTTCACTCCTCTGCGCTCCTCGGAAACATACTGTACCTCTTTCCTTCACCTCTACTACTCCCTGCGTTCCTCCCCTGCCTCTCCTCTCCTCCTACAGGCATAAAAGAGCCTGCTCAAATAGACACTCAAATCCCACTGTTGTTTTGTAGCCTTTTCAGCCTCTCAAATTAACATTTTCCTCTGGATGCTACAATTTCACCCTGTAAGCATATATGCTTTAAAAAAAAAACATAACAGCTGTTGAATTCATAATGTTGTTAGCCATGGTGTGCATGAAGTAATAACAGGGTTTGGATGAAATTGTTATTTGAGTTCTAAGTCATTGTGCTAGACATGACAGCACAACAATCTGTGACACTGGAGATACTAATCTCATACAAACAGCTGCCAGTAGCTGTTATCACAATCCTACACATTAAACTGCCTCGGTTCTCCTGGAGCTGTGCTGCAGAGCTGCTGCCCACCTGTTGTGTTGAACAGTATCTCCTTAATAATGCATTCAAACACAGTGGAAATGCTTTCTCCAGCACTCAAGATCAATAGTTGTAATTTCACATGTTGGCATTCTGCCTTGACTGGCTTTTTCTCCCTGACTTCTTCCTCCTCCCCACCTTCTGCTGTAGTGTGGTGACGGCCATTAAGGGGGCAAAAAAACAACCAGTGCTTTTTTTCGTTTTTGTTTGAAATCATTTAGCATTTTTGACACCAATGGGAACTTTTCGTTGACATTAGGGCTGGGAATAGAACCACACAGCTCTTATTATCAGAAAATGTCAAGTTCTGAAAGCTGAGTCATACCTTGCATCCAAAAAACACTCATTCACTTCTCCCTGTATAATAAATAGGGCTGGGTTAAAATAATCGATTCTCCAAATAAAATTGATTTTTGTTTGATCTGAAAAAAGAGATTAAAATTGATCTTTAAATATTTTGCATGAAATATAGTGCACTATATAGTAAATATGTTTTCAGACAGTCTTTTTTGATTCTATATTTTCTGCTTTAAATGATAACTTATCAAATTTAAGGTTTTGTTCAGGCACAGTTCTCATATGGTTGCTGTGGATCAAAAACACTGATGCAGTTTGGTTTGTTAAGTATACTGTATAAGGAGAGAGAGATTTTCTGTTTTTCAGATCGATTTCACATGTATGCCTGATGAAGCTAAAGGTCACCAGCCCTGATGTTTTCTATGTCAGTGTAACCAGTGTGTGGAACTGTCTCTGATAAATACTGGAAGGTATTTCATTATTTCTATGAACAAAAGCCTAATTAAGCCGCCCTGCCATACCAGAGAAGGAAAACAGCTGCCGTTTTGGGGTCACTGGAACTTTAGTATGCAGTGGCTGGTTAGAGCAAAGGAAAATGTCATGCAGTTGCCAGCACAGTGTAAAAAAAATAGCCCAGAGAGGCTAATTATGACAAAGACATTTCTACTAATAACTTCCCATCACTTCCCTTTTTTGAGTTATATTTCCCACATGGTCTCCAGATGGAGTTTTTCATACAGTATGGTTGCTATCCTTATGTTTTATTAAAGGTTGTGATTTAATTACTTTCCATTCTGCATGAGCTGAGCACCCATCTGATATTGATACAATGCATCATCTGACATTGGAATAATTTTCTGTGACAGTGCTGTTCTCCTGCTGAAGATGATGAGGAAAAATCGAACAATGTGCACATGGAGGTCTATCTTTTTTATCTCATTGCCCAGAGTATGTGATGATTGGATACAGAATCCTTACATTTGTGCCTGGGCTTTTACAACTTTATCATTCGTCATTTAATTTTTCTGATCTAATCTGCTGTTGGATGATGGGAAGCAATACTGTATTCATGGAAAGCTTTATGATCTGCTATTTGTTTGTGAATAAGCAAACTGGCTTCTTGCAGTGCACTCATACCACCACTGATTGCCTTTGCTGTCGTGTGCATGTTTGGAGTTTATTGATCATCATCGATACATTTTTATTAGAAATAAGGTACAGAGGATTTAGCTTCTTCTGTGAGTCCAAATAGATGTCCACTTTACTACATTATGTTATGTTGTTTTATTCTTGGTCGTTAATGTAAAGCACTTTGGATACTTGCTGGTTGCTGTAAAGCGCTATATAAAGAAATGTTGATTGATTACTATAAGCCATTGGAAAACGAGGTACACAATCCTGTCATTCGTAGGAGAACTTGCACATTGATTTCTCTTTGTCTTCTCATTGCCATTGCTATTCTATTTGACTATTGTTTTAGAATGAATGCAAGTGGCACAGTAGTCTTTCAGTACCTGAAGGGATGTTAAATTATGAATTTATCACAAAAGGCCTTGTGGATTTGATTTCAATCTCAGCTCAGATACCTTCAGCACTGTTGAAGGCTGGCTGCAGATTCTACAAACAGTGCTCCCATTTAATGTGCTTTAAATCAAACAGTTATTGCTGCTTTCCAAGAGGATAACTTGCTTTGATAAACGATTGTTTGACCGTTTTCTACAGCAATTTCACAAATTAGGCCCGCTATAACATCAGTGTGAATAGTTACCACACCCTAAATTCCAGTGAGCACAGCCTTTCATAACCACCATACTGCATGCCATGATTTATAGAATTTTCCTTTTATATCATGATAATCCAAAATTGGTTTTCTGTTTTGCATACAAATTGACAGATGTAAGTGACGGTTCAGCATAATGTTTAAATGAAATAAAATACCATGGAAATTTAGACCACATAGGCTACTGTAACTCACTCCTGCATCGTCTGCTTCTCTGCTCACTTTAGTCTTTACTTAAGTTCTTGACATTGTTTTGTAAAAGCCGTATTATTTACCAGCTGTATGTGTTACCACATTATATGGCATATGGAAATGTTTGTATGTTTGTGGCATGTGTTCATGACACTAAGCAGCTAGCAGGCATGAGCACTGTGTAGGTGGGAGCCTCATGCTTGGGCAACACTCAGCTGTCAAAGAAGCTGTGGAAGCATGACGTGCTGTCAAGAGATGCAGTCTAATGAAGGGATGTACTCTTGCTGAGCAACACAAAAGGAAAAGTGACTGACTTGCTCAAGGCCTCTGCCTGGCAGTTTCTCTCTGCAGGAGAGACTGAAGACATCATGCTGGATCACGCTTATAAGAGTAAAGGTTTCTAAAGAAAAAGTTATGCCTTGCTAATTTAAGATTCAAACCCACCCACACTGTGAGTGAAGAGTCCTGCCTGTTAAACAGAAATGACAGAACTTATAAAGAAGACTTAAAGATTCACTGGAACGCTGCTGCCATCTGTTTCAGAGGATTGTTTATCGTCAAGATAGCTTAAGAATATTATTGTTTTTAAATTCTGCTAATTAGTCCTTTTTAGGGCTGCAACTAACAACTATTTTGATAATCAATTAATCTATATTACTTGATTAATTGATTGTTAATCAGATAAAAATATATTTTTATTTTTCTATTTATTTTATTCAAAAAAGAAAGCATATTTCTCGTCTTCTTGTGCAATGCTCTTTTAAACATGTACAGTTACATGTAACTCAATACATACCATGTTGTTTTAGTAAATAATTGCTGATGGTGCAAGTACAGGCAAGGCCACTACGATAACATTTTGAATAAAATAAATAATGCAGCCATGCACTAAGAATAAAAGGGAAATGTAACGTTAACTAATTATAGACCATTATCCAGTTTTAAATCTAAATACTCTAAATGTGTCCCAGTTTATTCCTGTTAAACAAACTATATAAAAATAAAAATGTTTTTTTTTAGACCGTCTCTGAAAAACTGGAGTAATGTTACGTTATAACGTTAGTCCAGGAGACAGATTTAGCTAACGCTAATTATCTGAAATGAGGTCGGAGAGATGGAGTATAATGCATGATGCTGTCCATCATAACATAGACCACACTAGTCGATGATGAAATTTATTAGCAACTATTTTTATAATCAATTGTAATCAATTAGTTGTTGCAACATTATGACACAGTCAAGCCAGTGTTGTTCATGGTTGCAATGGCGCTGTGCTAAGCTAAACACTAAAGGGGGGGAAAGTTGCCGATTTTTAACCCTTCTGAAGGGAGTCATCCAGTGGAGATTTGTTGGCGGGTAAATGTGTAGCCACACCCTAAAGCATTCACTGCTTTATTATATATGAGACCATCATTTACAAAACAAACCATTATGCTGTAATGAAAAAGACTTGGAAGTAGCAATTGAGACCATACACTCTTTATGAAAATGTTTACTGAGGTAATAAATCAAGTTAGAAGTAGGGTCATTTTCCCATAGACTTCAATAGAAACAGACTTCTTTTTGCAACCAGTGAAGTCGCCCCCTGCTGGAAATGAGATAGAATGCAGGTTTAAGGCACTTCCGCATTAGCTTCCCTTTACAGGCCCGGAAGCTTCGTCAATTATTTTTAAAGTCTATGTAACGCACCAAGAAGTGTAGCAATGCATCAAGAAAGGCATTTCAGAAGATGCTTGCTAGCAGGTACAGGCGGAAGTCAACAAAAGATCTTCTTTGAAAATGTTTTATGAGGAATGAAATGTATTCAACATGTTTTGTATACCTAAAAGATACACACAAGGCATTTCAGTGAGAAAGACTGAATGTAAACATAACTTACTTTTTTGTTTTGTTTTCAAGAAAACTCCAGATACTGTACCTTAAAAGATGAAGAGTAAAGTGTTCTTCTGATGGCAGGAAAAAGAAAATCTATCTTTCATGCAGAATCTTCCATATATATATATATATATATATATATATATATATATATATATATATATATATATATATATATATATATATATATATATATAATTATCTATGAGAAACGGGTTGAGTTGGTGCGAGAATAGCCTACACATTTGTTTCAGTGTGGTGGAAAGAGGCTGCAAAAAGCCTGCACGCTATAAAGGAACTGCCACATGTGCATAGTATGTACTGTAATGTCTGGGAGAAGCCTCCCTTTTTTAGTAGAGATTATACTTGGAAAGTTCAGTTCATCCAAAACCATCAGATCCCCTTCATGTCCTGGCTCAGATCAGATTCAGTCACATTCAACTGACACACAAGGCTGCATTTGATTTCTCCTTGTCAATCCATATCCATAATTATTATAAGCATTAGAGGTCTGGACTTGAACTGAGGACAGGATAAGCACAGGGATATGACTGTGATGTAATACGGGAGAGGATATCTGAGGCCGTGTTGTGATGTATAGCTTTTTCAGTACATCAAGGTCACTTCCTCTCTCTATCTTTCAATCTCTATACGTACAGTATGTGTGGAGGGGAGACTGATGCAGATGTGTGGGGAAGATTGTATAGTAAACACACCGGAGGAGCGCACTGTCTGTAGCTGCTGAGCTGAGGATTTCACAACCTACACTCAAACTTGTGCTTCTGATGCTCTGTAGAGTCACAGTGAGTGAAGACACAAATGCACGATTTAACAGAAGGAAAAAAAAAGTATGGCGGCAAGATAATAAAGTTGTTGATACATTTTTAAGCCTCTTAAGGTCAGTAATTAAATGAATCGCGCCTTAATGCTTGTAGATGCTGATCGCCGATCGTTAAAAATAACAAATGCTGCGAGTCCCAAGATGAGGCATAAATCAGTGTTTCACAGCCTCTCCCACAACTTTGCTCTGTGAACCCTGTAACCCAGCAAGCTTGAGCAGATGTGCGTGAGTGTCTGTGTGTGCATCTAAAAAAAGAGCAGGATCAGTGCCTCCACATGAAGGCTCCCCTGCCCGAGCCTCTGCCAGAGAACAGCCAGCCTTGCATCTGTGTGGAATAATAAAATTGTGTCAAAAAGTGCAGGCAAATATTTCTGTACAGCACTCTCTGTGGGGAACGGAGCTCAGACAACTGCAGCAATCTCTTATGTTTCTTCTTCTCAACCTGTCTTCATGTTTTTCACTGTTCTCTGCTCTCTCTGCAAATATTTAAATGATATTGTACCACGTTCCCTCTAACAACTGTCGAATTCTCTTTCATTGCACCATTTTGTCTTGTTAATGGAATGGCCACTCTCCACAGAAAACCCCTTTGCCAGGCTTCTCTCAGGAGAGAACTGGAGAGCCCCATCTTGCACAGCAACATCAATAATACAACTGAAGCACCCCTCCACCACCACAGCCCCTTGCTTCTAAAAGTAGACCTGCTTTATTGTTTAATATTTCAATTGCCCCTTCTATCTCTCCATCTCTTGCTCTTTCCTCCTTTCTCTATACATTTTTTTAAATAGGTGATCCACCTTCCCACTCACTTCCCATCAAGTATTCTGTCTTCCCCCAAACCCCATTTCCAAGTGGTCCCTCTCCATAGGCCTCGCAGTATGTCTCGGTGTGTTGTCTTTGTACTTTGTGTATGAATATAGGCCGGGTCTTAAGAGTTTTTGAAAATTAAACCATGTAAACTTTTTCTGGTACAACCTCTAAATACAATTATGAACTTGAAAATGAGCATAATAGGAGGTCTTAAGATAAAGCTACTTGTTTAACCAAGCATATGGCTCGACTTCTGGGATGGCAATGTCAGTTAATCATCTAGTCGGCCCACCTATTTAATCCTGAGTGAACTATTATATTGAGAGTAAATTTAGTGCACTATATAGTAACTAGTGAGTGAATTTGGACACAGCCTCTAACTTTTCTTCTTGCGCCACCATGAAGTTCATATTTGTGGTTTTTGACTGAAACAAACTTCCGGATAGCCTTGTGAGACCAACCTGATCTTGCGAGCTCCAGTTTTCTGCTCGCAGATCAGTCTGGCATCTTGAGGCAGAGAAAATTTGGAGCCGTTCGCTGAACGACCGGGCCAATCAGCGCTGGTTTTGAGGTGGGTTTAGGTGTGACGCAACGAGGAGCTGGCGAGATGTTCTCACGAGGCTCAGCAAGCGGAAGCAACGCATGCAAATCTGACCTGATCTAGACACATTTTCAGACAGCAGTAGCCGTAATTCTGTTAGCCGCTCGCTAATGCTTTTTTCCCTTGGATCCTTCTTTTGGAATATGGACTGGGAACCTGAAATGGGGCCTTTTATTCCTAAATTCTCGTTACACAAACGGCAAATATCCTTTACCGACATGTTGCTTGCTTGCTGAGATAACGAGCTATGCTTTGCCTGCAGCAGCAGGGGGAGCCTGGCTTTGTCGTTGCTCTGTTGGTACGTCATACACTTCGTTGATCTGATTGGTTGATTTGGTCCGTCTATCACCAACATAGGTGGTGATAGACAGATGGTTTATCCAATCAGCTAACCAGTATTTTCGCCCCTTTCCAAATGTTCTCCAACGGAAAGTTCCCAGATGGATATGCTGAACAAATGCTAAGCAATCCATCTGGCGGAGTCAGGTTAACTTCCGGATGGATTGTTATGAAATTTGGTATGGACATTCATGTCTCCCTCAGAATGAATTCTAATAGATTTAGTGAACTTTTCATCTAGCTCTCATTTTTTATTTGTCCAATACTTTGGTTTATGACCAAATACCTGCAAAAGTACATTCACATCAGCTGTACTTTGTGTTCAGCGCTAATTAGCAAATGTTAAGATGCTAACACACTAAGCTACGATGGTGAACATGGTGAACACAACAAGACACCATTAGCATGTTAGTTGTCATTGTGAGCATGTTGGCATGTTGACATTGAGCTGAATGCTAAGGTCAGCTTCAAAGAGCTGCTAGCATGGCTGTAGACGCTTACTCTTGTTTCCATATGAGATTACAAACTAGAAAAGTGTATTTTGTTGCTGTCGAATATCATTAAAATCCTTTCAGAATTCAAAATAAGTCACCGAAGCAACAGTGAACAGCAACCGAGGCAGAAAGGACATAACAGCAGAGAAATTCAATCCCTTAAATGTCATTTGTATTTTATTAACCAAGACATTTAGTTTGGAGGTTTTTTTAGAAGAACTGAATCCTGTAACCATCTACTTTAACCATCTGGAAGTTTATTTCACCCAAGAAACCGTAAAGACAGCAGTAGGAGTAGAAAGGAAATAACAGCAGAGAAATTAGATCCCTTAAATGTATTTTATGAACTGAGACATTTAGTTTGATATGCTGCTGGATTTCAGTACCTTTGTACAATACTCCTAATCCTATTAGCAAAATCACTCTAAAAATCCCTGTTTTGTTTTTCCCTCAGGCTTGCTGCATTTATATAGTTGCCTTTATAAAGATAGCATTCTGTTTGTCTGTCAAAAAAGTACAAACAAGTTGCCCTTGAATTTTACCACACTTTAATCCATCATCAGCGAGGCAGATTCAAGCAGAAGGGAAATGCTTACTGAGACGAGTGTGTCTGTTCAAACCACAGGCAATCGTGCATCACACATTTCCCATGAACAATTCTCTTCCCACTGAGCAAATACAAGTTATCTGTTTCACGTGGGAAGGGATTTCAGCGGTGGTTGAGTGCACCTTATCCTCTGGCTGCTGTGTGTGTTTTTAGTTTTGTGGTTGATGTTGTGGTTCAGGCTGCTAAAGTCTTCTGGCCCCACCTTAGACTGGAAGAGAGGAAGGAGGAGAGGAACGCTCTGCTGAGAGTTGACTGACTATATAATGTGTCCTAATGGGGCACATAGTTACCTGCTGATGGGAAAGAGATAGTGCTGATGCTGGTGCTTGTGCTCTGCTTACCCATCACTGCTTTCATTTGTAATTTGCATCTCTGCAGGTCTCTATCTAATAAGCATCTTTTGTACTAATAAAAGCGGTTGACAGAATAATTAAAACTGCTGGAAACAAACATGTTTCAGGACAGAAATCATTTTCAGTGACACATGCAATTTATTTTTATTCTTTTTCAACACAATGAAGAATGGCATGTTGACTGTTTTAGCAGCATTACAGTTTAACTCTCCCTTTGCTCATTATTCATGTCTTTTTAGCTCTTTGCTCCGATACATTAACTTCAGACAATAGTAAACAGTGGATTACTTCTCATTGTTTTAGCCTCATAAATCATTCCAGGTTCTTGTCTTAAAATGTTTACACATATTTCCACAGGCACAGTGTAATGAGGTGTGCAGATTGGTTTTGGCAGGCAGGATTACGGTGGTATTTGTATACAGGCCACTGTATCAGCGAATGGTTTACCTGAGCAACATCTCACTGTAATGATGATGGAGTTTGTTTTATTATCAGTTATGGTTTGGGTCATGTTTACAATGAAATGCTTTACTGAATCCCAAATCAGGCCATGGCAGAAAGTGGTTGTTATGTAATTCCAACAGTGTGCACAAAAATGCACAACATTGCCGTGTAATTCTTAATGACTCCTTGAGTTCAAGCACTGCATCCTTTATGATAAATATCCAAGTTTGTTCATGTTATAAAATGGTCTTTGATGACTAATACTTTGATGAAAATTAAGCTTTTCTTGCCAGCATTTTTTTTTTAACTTAAAAAAATGTATATTTCAAAACAACATTATAAACAGTGACCCACAAAACAGAATAACATACATAAGAAAAAGACATTTGATTATACCCTTGGATAATATAACATACTGTATTTGTGTTACCTTCTGAGAAGAAAGTTAAAGAAAGTATATGTACATCATATGCATAACCATATACTGTCATTACATACACTTAAATGTACATATACATGTTCTCATACATAAGTTATATTTTATACTTACAGTGCACAGTGTAAAAATGCACAGGATGGACAAAAAAACACAAGGATGCACAAAAATACCCAAGTACAAGTATCAAATACAAAAAACAATTCATTTTTCTTGTATCTTGAATTGATTAATAAAACTGTCCCACCTATTCATTATATCCTTAGTCCTACTCTGACTTTTTGCTGGCATTATTTCATAAGATTTTGTCTTTAATAGGAAATTGAACCACTCCTTTTAAAGGAAGGCCTTTTAGAGCTCTTCTAGTATTTAAGAACTAGTCTGAGCATGGAAATGCATACAATCCAACCCCTTCTGCCTGAGATCTGTCACCTAACAGGCCAAGTCATGGAGTTCTTGATATTGGATTCCCAAGATGATCTTTTACGTACTGTAGAGCCTTCCCCACAGTGGCTGCATGACAGGACAGTCTCACACTGCGTAAAGAACATCTTATCCTGTCTTTGCCCCATCCGGTGTATTTTGATGAGTGTGTAGTAGACTGTTCTGAATTTTGAATACCTCTTCGCCTGGCTTCTGTTATATTCCTTCCGTTATTTGATACAACATGGGATGTCTCCTTATCTATTTCACATGTCAGGTCATTTTGTCATTCAATTCTCAAGCTGTCACAAATAACACTGTTCACTTTGTAACATTTTGTATCATACCAAAGTGGTATGCTTGATGTGAGGGCTGGAAAAAAGCTCCTCAATAAACATTTGTTCCTCTGTGCATCTGAATGCCATACACTGTGGTTACACAGCTTTTGAATTGCATGTATCTCCAAACACCCTTGTAATTTAAATTGTACTGAGCACACATCTCAAATGAAAGATATAAGTCATACATACTTGTAAAGATCTCCCAAAGTATGCACTCCAGCCAGCATTTCTGAAGTATAAATATCACTGATGCAACTACAGATTCGTGACACCAGTGGAAGCACTAGATCCAGTAACCATCTACCTACTTTAAAATCAATCATAGCATAAAGCCCTCTACTCTCAGAAGACTGAACCTCTCACTTAAGCTTTCTTTTCTTTCTCACTAACTTGAGAAAGATCTGCCTGTTTGCAAGTGAAAAGTTTGAACGCAGTTTGAAAATCGCAGAATATAGATTGACTGTCAAAGTACATGAGATTCTGACTGAAATTCTCTGACAACAGTTTGTACAATAACTGAACTGGTGTTAATGGATAGATGTACTCACTTAACCATGATGCCACGCTGTGCTGTGTACTGCGTCGTAGGCACAATGCATGCTTTCCATTCAATCCTCTTTCAGTATTACATTTGCAACTTCTTTTAATGTTTAGTTTCTGCAGTCAGTTGTAAATAACTGATGTATGTACATACAATTCTGTTCGATGCTTCTGAGCTCTGGAACAAAAACATCCAAGTAGAGCAAGTAGAATTAATTTTCAGTTTACACAGCTCAGTGAATGCTGGGTATGACTTGCTTTTCATGTGTCTAACTATTTATGTACAGCTAGTAAAGAATGCAAACTGAATAAATTAATACAAAATAATGTACTAACAGAGGCATACAGACAATACAAGGACTCATTGGGACTGTGTGCCTAACACTGTCTCCCGAAAAAATAAATCTGTTAATTTACTGCTAATTTGCAAGAGCCTACCTCAGTCTTCAGTGTCAAAGTCCCGCACTTTGTATATGACCACCATCTAGCCCAAATACCCGCCTACCGCTTGTGTGCAGTACAGGAATGTAACACTTGCTGGACTGGAAAAGAAAATGCAGCATAAAAATGAAGTGGCATTCTATACGGTAAATGCATTTTTTTGATGAGGCAGGTTTGGTGTGACACAAAAAAATCCTCCTTCGATAATTATTATTGAACCTTGTCTGCTCTCTCTCCTAGTTTTCTCCAGAGATGGATGGGAGTCACAAAGAAGGGGAGAGACAGCAGACCTTTGACACAGGACATCTATCGTCAGCTGGGACTAGGACATACACATTTCTCCAGTGATCGATGGAGACAGTGGTAATGGCCTTAACAGCCGAGCAAGGAGGGCAATCAGTGGCTATTGATCCCAGCAGCTGGGGGAGCTGGTGTATGTCCGAGTCAAAAGTAATGTTCACTGATTACTGGGACTTGTGTGGTCAGTAGGAAGTCAGCAAAGTATCACACTAGGTCAGTGGGAACTCTCTCATTGCTGGTCACCTTTGATTATTCAGGACCCCTGTCTTTCCCCTACCTTCCTTTCCTCTTTAACCCCATGTTCACTCACCTTGGGTCAAACATTGTTCATGATGTTTCTGCTTGTCCATTCAATTTTCCATTATTGGCACATTACAGCAGTGAGACCATGTAAACACTGATTCCGTAAGTATGCTGCCTATACTTGTTTTTTAGGCTTTGCTTTGTACGTTTGCTCAACAAGAACTTCAATTACATCAGGAGTTCAGAGAGAGACGCTGGCTGTTTGTAGCTACACAGTTTCATTACTGAAAGTTCTTGGATGTTTATGCTTAGGCGAATGCTAAAAGCTGCTGTACTCTTCTGGTAGATGTTACATGGCATTGCCTGATTCTCCAGTAGTACATCTTCACAGACGGCCTGTGGATACTCTACATGCACATAAAACATGCCTCTATATTTACCCTTTAAAAGCCCTGCTCATTCTGTATTCAGGATGCTATTGGAATAGCTGTATACCAGGCAGGAAACCCAGCATCTTCTTTAAAGTAGACAAAATGTTATTGCAGAGAGAAACCTTTTTATATATTTAATATGCAGGCAACAATTTATACAGGATTAAATGAAGAGATTGATTACAGTCCTTTTTTGTAGTTGTCCTCACTTATATGCTACTATGTTTTTGTTTTTAAATTTGTAAAAGCACATTTAGTCATACTTAGTTTTGTTCTCTTTTCTCTTTTCCTGCTTTGCACACCCATGCTTTGTGCCGATACGCGTTGGTTGCTGCCCAGCTCTAATGTAAGATTTTGATATGAAATAGCCATTTAAATTAAGGCTTTTTATAAAAACATTCCACAAGAATTATACAGATACAGATATATATATATATATATATATATATATATATATATATATATATATATATATATATTAGGGCTGTCAATCGATTAAAAAATGTAATTGAATTAATTACAGACTGATTAATTCATCTAAATTAATCGCATACATAATTTTTGCTGTGAAAGTATTTTAAATATTTAAATTCAAATGAATCAATGAATAATCAGCATTAGTGACATTAAAGTTAAAAACAATTTTTATTATTATTTTCACTGTTCAAATAATGACCATAACAATCAACAATATGACCTAATATGCTGAGGAAATAAATTCAAAAGTGCTTCAGGATTCCTGAATCAGGAATAGGGTTATTTCACTAGTAAATTTCTATTGAATGACAAAAACATCCACCAGATTTTACAATAACTTTGAATGCACCACGAGGCTGTAGGTTACCAGTTTCATTGAACGCACCGTCTCCGTCTGTGTTTTTTGGACAACGGATGCAGCTGCAGAAGTGTCAGAATCCTCTACAGTGAGTGAAACACAGTCACGTTTTACACTGTTTAAAACAGTCAGCTGTCAGCATTTTAACCGTGTTTAATCCAGCTACTAGCGGTAGACTAACGTTACCTCCTGTTCAGTGTAGTGTTAACTAGCGTCACGTGCAGCGATGTTTCTGTTGCCTGTAGCAACGCATTTTACAGTCAAATGGTGGCTAGAACGGCTCCGGGTGAAAGGTCAATATGGAATGGATTAATCTGTTATTTTTTTTCTCAGATTAATTAGTCAAATGTAACGCATTATTTTGACAGCCCTAATAAATATATATATATATATATATATATATATATATATATATATATATATATATATATATATATATATATATATATATATATATATATATATATATATATATATATATATACTAGTTGTAAAATGCCCTCCTGTTCCAAAGCATTTGATAACTAGACCGTAATGAATACTGACATACTCTGGCACTCAGTACAGACGAGTATACATACTGTAATTCAAGGTGTGAAATGGTAGAATAGGCCTATTCTTAACTTATTCCATATGCTAGCTAATGTACAAACTAAATGGTTTTATTGGCCTCAGTAAGCCTGTTTTTATATAGCTCTCTGCACCAAATACTTCATACTGCTGTGGTCGATTGATGTCACATTGGCTTTGTGTGAGACAGGCCGTCTATTGAACTTGAGTATTTCAACAGGAATATAGAAGGTCTCTGAGGCTCAGCTGCCTGCCTACACTGGAGACACACCTCAGAGCTCAGCAGCTGTCAATTCAAGCTCAATGTGCCTCACAGGTGCCAGCTCCGCTCTGCCTCTTATAAGCCTTTGTGCACTGATGAAAGCAAGCCTCCAGCCTGGGATTCAAAATGTAATACTGCACATTTCTGCAAAGTCAAACTGACCAGTCTTTCAACTTACTGAAGGTTCAATATTGTCAGAGGGCTGAGCTGGCACTAAAAACCCAGCAGCGTGCAAGTGCACGCAAAAGCATACAGTTAGAGTATGTACATGTACTGTGTGTGTGCATGCATGTTAGTTTGTGTGAGGGTTTGAAGCATGTGATTGCTGGTCTAGGAGCAGTGTTGAGCAAAATGAACACGCCGCCACTTAGTGTACTCTGTGCTCTGTCAGAGATCAGGGGATCCATGTGTAGCAGCTTCTCATCTCTGCCATCTGTCCTTTTTGAAGTGATGCAGTAGGGTCGCCAATCATTTTCACTGACTCTGCACCAAATACTTGATTTCACACTGCTATAGTCTATTGATGTCACATTGTCTTTGTTTAAGACAAAATATTGAACTTGGAGTATTTCCATATTGTGCATCTTTTGGTTTATGACCAAATATCTGCACAACGAATGACATTCCCATCAGTCTGCAATCTGCAATTTGAGTTAAGTGGTCTTTAGCCAATCTTAGCATGCTAACACACTAAACTATATACCACTATACTTGCTTTTAACATCACTACGTTAGCATTGTCTTTGTGAGCATGCTGACGTTAGCATTTAGCTCAAAGCACCGCTGTGCCAAGTAGCCTCATAGACTACCGTATAGACTCGTAGTCTTGTCCAAACAACAATATTCCTGCCTCCCTTTCTTGTTCTTGTGTTATGTAACTATGCAACTATTGATTTTTATCTAGGGTGACCATATTTTGATTTCCAAAAAAGAGCCCAGCCCGGCCTCGAGACACAAATTCAGACAGGCTTCTCAGAGGTTAATGAACATACTTTATTATGCCTCAATGGTACAAAAATAACTTCTGTAATAAAATAAA
Organism: Gymnocephalus cernua; assembly: GCA_023631565.1. Classification (NCBI taxonomy): domain Eukaryota; kingdom Metazoa; phylum Chordata; class Actinopteri; order Perciformes; family Percidae; genus Gymnocephalus; species Gymnocephalus cernua. The sequence continues at coordinate 8,824,770 of CM042441.1, forward strand.
ATCTGTTATAAACTGTAACAATAATAGCTCTCTTTTCAAATAAATAAATAAATAAATAAATAAATAAATAAATAAATAAATAATATGAAATAATGTTCTAAATATGACCTCTTCTGTCAGAAAATCCAGCTTCAAATAAATATCTCTTAATGCCTTTTCAATGTAATACGATAAATAATAAAACCTCACAAAGTCTCACAAAGATACTAACTTAACAAACAAAAAGGATATAGCCTACTATAATACTTTTAATCTTTAGTTGTCTTCTTCATCCTCCTTGTCTGCCCATCCATATTTTGCTGTATGTGCCAGCTTTGCACACGGTGCACTCCGCCTCCCAATTGTACCGACCGGGACGGTACGTGGTTAACTTTTTTTGCAGTTCAACTAAGCTGCACTTACGCTTCGGCATTTTGTGTGCAATGCTGCTCGCTGTCTGCTCTGCTCCCAGTGTATGTGCGCGTCGCAGAGCCGCCCACAAGGCACGCAGCCTCTCGGGAATTACGCCACGCAACAAGGTACCGTAGTATTGTGTGCAACGCGCCAGTCAATTTAAGTACACGCTTTTGGTCCTATGAAAAACGGTAAAAAAGCGGACATTTTCATGAATTTATAACCCCCCCCCCCCCCCCCCCCCCGGACGCCCCGGACAGTACGCAAAAAGTGGACATGTCCGGGCAAAAGAGGACGTTGGTTACCCTATTTTTATCGATCCAAACCAACTTATGTTTAAACAAGGACCATGTTTTCATCAGGGTAGTTAGTAAGTTGCCTAACTGTTCCAAATCTACCTGCAATAAGTTAATTACAAGAATGAGCAATATTAGCATGTTTCATCAGTGCCTGTCGTAGGTTGTCCACCCATAAAAGTTTTGTTTTTGATGAATCATGTTTGCTGCAAATAAAAGTGCAAAAAAAGCAGCATTTCAGCTCTGTGCTATAATGACTCACTGTGTGTGTGTGTGTGTGTGTGTGTGTGTGTGTGTGTGTGTGTGTGTGTGTGTGTGTGTGTGTGTGTGTGTGTGTGTGTGTGTGTGTGTGTGTGTGTGTGTGTGTGTGTGTGAGCGGGCATCTGTGTGTGCTATTTAAGGCGGTGTGGTCACAGTGCATGGCTCGCTGTGTCTGTCTGATCTCTGGTGGGAGAGGTAGCTCTGGCTGAGTGGTCATGACCCTCCCACAAAGTGGTGGGGGTGCTGTGGAAGGAAATGCAGACTGAATGGCACTGAGCACAATGCCCACTCTTTAATATCAGCAGCTAATGCACCTGTGATCGAAACACCTGCTGGGGAAAGCTTTCATCTTGTGCCTCGAAAATTATCCGGCGTCATTGTCTATATCTGTTTGATGGTTACTATGAAAACAAATGGGTGTCTTTTAAATAGCAACACAATTGTAATTGTTTTTTCTTGGTGCATCATAAACATTTTATAGAAGTTAAGTTAAAGAGGTGAAAATGGCAGAATGAATCTTTAGCAGATGCAAAAAGTAAATGTGACCAAAGAGACTGTGTTCACTGTTAGACTAACTACTCTGACCTGACCTGACTTTCTCTGTCCCCACTATCTCCTGACCTATCTCAACCTATCGACTTGTGTTCTGTTCCTGCTGCTTTGTTTATCTGACCCAAGCTTGGCTCGAATCTATCAGGAAGACTTCACTCTGCTCTCTGCTCTTGTTTCAAATTGACAGGGTATTAGTTTCCCTTTAGGGCCGCCGCAAATTGCTAAATTGCAACTTAAAAGACACCTGCGGAAATACATCAATCTCGACTACACGGGAAAGTGCAAATACTGCGAGCTTCGCTTCTTTATCATCACGATTGTGGTCTACGACATTTAGTTCCTAAAATACTGAGCAAGTTGCTCTCAGTGTTTCATCATCATCAGTGATTATTAGCATAGTTACAGCATAGCTCTTGCCTGGTTTTATGGAGCTACTAAGAGAAGCTAAGTTGGCATTGTGGAGGGTTATTAGATGTTTAATTGTGACCTTTATCTTTCCTCTGTCTTTAAAGGCCATTCTCTTACTGAACAGAACATGTTTCTGGCTCTGTGAAGTGGATTTCACACTGTCAAATCCAGCATGTTCCTATGCTCCTCATATCATGGCAGCACAGAGCAAAATGCCCTTGAAACATATGCTCAATCGCTAATTACAGTGGAGCTCAAGAAAGGCCCAAAGTAGCCCAAAGCATTTACCCTTAATTAAAGAAAACAGTCCTCGTGTTCTTACTAGTGGTTGTCAATGCTGCCCTTATTACCCAGGTCAAGAAATATCAATCACTACCCTCCTCTCTTTTTCAACCATATATTACAAAATTAGGATTAAATATTGTTGAATAAAGTTAATATTGCTCATGGGACTGGTTGCTTTGTGCCTTATGAAAGATAAACAGGAAGTGAGGCACAATGTAATATTTGGGGAGATACATCACAAAACAGAGGATGTTTGCACTCTTAAGATGTACCAAGACAGAACGTATGGGGAATTTTAGCCACGGTGCAATTGCATGTAAAGTCAATGGAAAGACACAAATAAAAGCAAACTGGTCAGAAAAAGGAAGGAGTGAAATAACAAGTCTTTTTAAGGAAGTTTTGAGCTCAGTCAGAGGCTGAGCTGAACAGAAACACACATGGCCGATGTGTGCGTTTGTTTGTACATTGGCTCTTTGGGGGTATAATAAACACAAACCGCTCAAATGGTCCAGCCGTCAAATTTGTGCAAATAAAGTAAAAAATAGGAAAAGGAGGAAAAAAATGGGTGTTATGTAGCTTGGTGTCCGTAATCATTCAGAAGTTGTTTACAGTTTGATGCAGCCCAGTGTTTTCCTATGATTGTTTTTGAGGGCATCTGTGGAAAGTTTTCTCTCTGATTGGAACAGTGAGGAACTTTGGCACAAAGCGTGGCACCCTAGATGCATGTTGTTAACCCAGATCTTCACTAAATCAATACTGGGGGTTGGACTTCATGCGTCTCCTCTTCCGCGCTGACAGGCTACCTGGGCTTGACACAGTTGTTTTTCTCCATGTGGGAATCTTATACCTTGTCTGCACCTGATAACACAAAGGCATTAACCCTGAAACAGCCTCTATTGTGATTGGGCAGCCTATTTACCTCAACTAGAACTTTTTTCAGAGAGCTAGAAAGCAGAGACGTACCGAGTGCGGTTGGTGGGATTTGATGCTACATCTTTACTGGTATGTGTGTGTGTCCAAACTAAAAGCTCTCATTTATCTACAATTTCCCCAGCAGTTCCCAGCAGCTCTCATCAGCTGCTGCACACTATTTCAACAGTGGTGTTCATAAATGTAGCAGTGTGAAAGATGTTATTTTTCTGGATCACCAGAAGCTTTAAGAGAGCTTCTAAGAATCAACTTGTGTTATCATGCAGAGGTATAAAGGAATGGCCTTGTAGGCAGAACACATCGATACAAACCACAGAGCTGATCCAACATGATGCCATGTGCACAGTGAGCAAAATTTGATACAAGCAAATCCATTAAAAATTGACTAAGTGTCATCAATAAAACCTGTAGAGCCCTGCTGCAGTCTTTGCAACAAGAACAGAACCAAAATGTCTCCCAGCAAATCTCTACCACGGACAAGAGTAATGTCCTGACTTTATGTGTATCTTCAAGTAAAACATTCTGTGGTAGAGGCATCCACATTTAGCTCAAGCCATGTGTTTTCACATTAACATGCACCATCCTTCTGTTTATTCATGAGTTTATGTTTCCATCCAGAGAGGGACAAAAATTGACCCAGAAGAGGTGGGAAAACTTACACACCCACTCTCCATCACCCCTAGGCTGTGTCCATCCAAATTTGGAGGACAGTGTTGTATTATTAGTAAATGGGCTCACCGCATCAGCACAGTTGTGTGTTGTGCATTGTTGATTCTCTGAGATGCAGTCGAGCAAACGACTCTCCACCTTTTATCTGCGCTTCACATACAGCTGGAGGCAGAACAAAGAGGCACAAAACTTCTAGCCGGTGATATAATTACTTGAAAAGCGCCAGTGTGGCATTTGACTCACTATGTATTCTTAGTGCACTTTTTGTTTGCACATCAGATGACAAATTCTTCAACACGATGTAAATCCACCCACAGCTCAAGTCACCCATACACATTTTAACAAGTGGGATTGTGTTTACCCACAGTCACGATTTAAGACTGACACTGATGTACAGGCTGTGTTCTGTGATTTTGTTTTCATGCACTAGCATACCAGTTTTTGAGAGAATTGAAAGAAAGAGAGAGAAATATCTCTTTCTTTCTCTATAATTACCAGTCATTGGTCTGATGCTGGTTGATATATGGTACTAATACACCAATGTCTTAATTTATTTGTATATATGAAGCATGACATTTTGTGAATAGCATTTTCTTTTTTAAGCATCACTGTTGTTTCTTTTTACTGTCTTTTTCGAAGCTCTCTGCCGGCCCTGCACTGCAGCGGCAGAAGCAAAGAGGAAGAAGCATTTCTTCTTTGTAACCATGATCCTATTCTGAAAATGAAACCTTCACATTTATAGGAATGGCACCAATGACACTTGCACACACTGTACACATAATGACTGCTGGCTGCTTTCACAGGACGTCTAAAGGTTGTTTCATTATGTTCTGGCCGTCACATTTTCTTCCATCCTAATCCCTAATGTACCCGTCAGAAAAAAACAGCCAGATGTATTACTGTGTACATTTTAGTATGTTGATTTTAGCAAAAAACTGTCTAGAGTACTATTGTTCCAGACCTCTGACCTAATGTAAAATTCATACGTGGACTTTAAAGATCCCATATTATCCTAATTTTCAGGTTCATAATTGTATTTTAAGGCTGTACCAGAATAGGTTTACATGGTTTCATTTTCAAAAAACACCATATTTTTGTTGTACTGCACATCTCTCTCTCACTGCTGCAGCTCCTCTTTTCACCTTGTGTTCAGGTCTCTGTTTTAGCTGACAGAGTGAATCATCTTTCCTTCTGTTCTCTTTGATTCCACTCGCACATGCGCAGTAGCTCAGATCGTAGATCATGTCAGTTAGCTCCATAGACAGTAAAAGAAAGGTTGTTTCTCCAACTTTGGTCAGTTACAAGGCAGGATTAGCTGGGAGACTTCTTCTAAACAAGGGCGCACATGTAAGTAGTTCTTTTGTAGATTATGGTGAACTTGTGTGTGTTGTAGCAGTGCTTTGCCATTGAGAACGAGCTAGCATGCTAATGGTTGTGGTTAGCCAGTCGTTTTGGCTAGTAACGTAAAAAGCTGTGCAGATTTACAACAGCTCACCCAGAAACTGAAGGCAGGACACATCCAGAAACCCGTATCTCACTCAAAACAGCATGGCTAGATTTTTTTTAAAGTTTGTATGTGCGTGGAAGCACCAGAGACACAAAATAACACCCCAAATCCCAGAAAAAGTGTTTTTTTCATAATATGGGCACTTTAATTAGTTATTTTAATTGGTTAACCCATCAATCCAATCATTTTCTGATGCTTATCCAATTCATGTTGAATGATTAATTAATGATATTATCAGGAGTTATTGTTAAATACTGCTGGGAAGTCCTGGCAAAATTGTAATATAAATATCAATATATTCATGCACTTGATCAACAATTCTAGGTCTTCTCATCCATGCTGGTTTTCATTTATCTTTCCGGTGTGGTCGTTAAACAGGTGTTAGCCTTCATTCAATGTAGTAAAAACTGTTTTAAAAAGTCTTAAATTTAACTCAGTGAACCCTGCGGAAACCCTGCTTTCAGTCTTGCACAGCACCAGGTGTGTGTTAGTTGTTGGTGATGGCATGAGGTAGAGAACAGGAGGCCCATGACCTTTACCGCAGTTCAGATACTAAATGCTGGCGTCACATGTCAGCGGCCAGCTGGAGGGATCAATGGCCTACAGCAGCTGGTCAGATGGGAAGACTTAACATGGCCCAGAAATTAACCTGCAAATGTAGCGGGGCTCTGAGATGACTCTACTCATTGTATACCAGGGAGGATGTTTCATTCATCTCGTGTGGGTGTTTGGAAACCAACAAGTCCTCCAAATGATACCGTCATGGTTAAAAGAGACCGGTGTTGGTAGGAAAGGGGAAACAAACAATGGTCCCCTGTGGCAAAACATTTAGTTTTGTCGACCCAGCCCTGCTTGCTCTACAGACTTTGTGGCTCCATAAAACCGACCTTTGCTCCCAGCGTACAGGATAATTCCCATGACCACGTTTTATCTTGGAAGGACAGTCTCTTGGAAACAAAAATCTTGACAAAAGAAATTATACATTTAGATTAGGCTAGTCTTGTGTGGGTAATGTAGGACTTCATTGCTTCTAGATAATGAGCCCTCATCTGACTTCATCACTTGAGCTAATGACTGTATTTCTTGTCATACATTACTGACGCAGAGCCAAAACAATCACACCAAGTCAGCAGCAAGCCAGGTTTAAAGTGTGTGTGTGTGTGTGTGTGTGTGTGTGTGTGTGTGTGTGTGTGTGTGTGTGTGTGTGTGTGCACGCGCAAAAAAGTTTCAAGATAAATTTGATCTTGTTTGTTTGCACCACTATGGCACTATTTTATAAAATACTCAAACTGGGACAACACCACCTGTCGAGGTGTGGTGTTGCAGGTCTGTAGTTTAGTTATGATGTGTTTGTGTGTTGCTGTATAAGCTATTCTCATTCTGTAGCCTATTCTGAGAGTCTAAACAGATGGATCAATCAATGCTGTCTGCCATAGTGAGCCCACTGCAGGTCTTCATGTGGAGGATGTGGGTGTCACAGTGAAATGCTCATTCTCACCCACTAGCGCGTGTATCAACTTGACTCATTCTTGTAACACCGCTCTCCTCCTTCTATCTGCATTGGTGCCAAATAGCTGAGAAAAGCTTTACTGCATTGCAACTGACTCAAAAGTGTTATGTTGTTTTCTGCTCAGATTTAATCATCAGAATCTGCACACATTCCCATGCTCCCTCCTCTGCTCTTACAAAGCTGTACAGTATGTGCATGTGTGTTCAGCATACCAATGGTCACGTTTACCTCTCTCATAGGAATACACTCTCATGCAACAGCATCCTGTGCTGCCAGTTTTTGTTCTAAAGTACATTCTTTCAAATTGATTTAGCAGGAGAGCTCGCCTGCGGATTGTTAATTCAGCACGAGTTTGACAGCTGTGTGACCAGACAGAGACACACAAAACTCATGTATATATATTTTTTATTTCTGCAGCCCTACAGCTGTCGGCCTTTCCCCTACTGAATTATCAATCAATTCACTGCTGATAATAAAATTTATTTCGTTATTTAAGATCTGCTTTTTTTCTTCTTCTCCCTCCTTATTGTGGAGGGAGTGTGTCATTACAAGGAGAATGAGGACGGAGAGAGGAAAAAGAGAGGTTGAGGGAAAAGTGAGGGGAAAAAAGGAGGAAAGAGAGTGACATTCACCAGTGGAAGAGAAAAAAATTAAATAGAAGAAATTGATAGGAGAGAAGCTGGCTGTCTCAGATGCAGAGAGAGAGAGAAGGTCAAGTGGATGAGGGTCCGCTGCTCCACAAATTACCTCTCAGCTAGTCGTTGGCGTTTCCGGATAATTTGCAGCCCCGAGTGGAGAAGGAGATCGTTAGTGATTGTAGTGGATAGATATGAGAGGCGAAATATATTGCTATGGACTTTTCTCTGGGTTCCAGTGGCAGATCTATAAAGAGAGCGCTCATGGGAGAAAGGGCCAGGGTCAGAGCCATCAGCTGACCGTGGGAGGAGTGTATGAGACTTTGAGATGGTCGGCCATCTCATGCACAGTTCAAAAAACATGGAGTGTATACGGGATTAGCATGAAAGGTATGGAATTAAGAGAAGAACAGTGTTTTTTTTTTCTTTGACCCTCTTGAACATTAATGTGGGGTTGGTTTGTAGCTACTGTACATAGTTGTATATCTTAGTTGTTTTACACATCTTGTAGCGCCTTCTTCTTCTTTCTGCTAACTACCACAAGCCGCCGAGAGGCTGAGACACTCCATTTAAATAATCCAGTTCCTCTCTGGGATATGTGTTTTAAAGATGTATTGTCCATTTCAAAACAAGAAAAACAAGAAAATTATGAAATCAGCACATGAAAATTACTATGTGCGAAGGTGAACGTGAATATGGTGAAAATTTGCGGTGAAATTTGCAGTCAACAGAAATGTGAGAACCCAAACTCACCCCCTCTCTAGCTTCCACCCTGCCGGTGCTCAGGTGCATAAATAGACAATGATTATTGCCAGACCAACCCCTGAGACGTCCTACCTTACGTAATAGGTGAAATGATCAACAAACATAATATATATATGGCTACTATATATCTTTTAAATGTACTTATGCTCTAATCATTAAAGCTTTAGTGCGTAACTTTTTGATATTAATGAACGTCTGTTATATTCAAGCCATTGCCAAATGAGTTGATACAAAGCTAATTAAGACTATCAGCTCCACACAACTCTCTCTGTATTTCTCAGTATGGCTATGTTCAGAAGATGGCGACTTACCTGCACAGAAGCTTGAATAAAGATAATTACCTCTTCTGAAGAGTCCATCATGTTTTTTTAATCCTCCGTGTCCTCCTTGGCTACTAGCAACTGCTTGGAGGATGGGAGGGGGCGCGTGCACGATCACGGAAGGCTTGGTCAGGTGGTTGCGCTGACACTTTTGTTGTCATTACTTAGAATTCCTCATGGGGGCGACAGAAACGACCCACTATAGCTTTAACTCAATTTATTGATATTACACAGATATTCATCCGCATAAAAGATGCAACAACTCAGTGCAGCTCTTTAACCATAACTACTATACAGTATTTTATATTATTAGAAAAAGGCATCAGTATCAAGAGTGCCCTTATTTTCAGTGTTCAAATAAAAACCACCAATATGCATAACTGCAGTATAGGATTGCATCTACCACATCATGCTGTTCATTATTTTGTTCATTACTATGGTGCAATATATTTGCACTTGTCATGTAATTTCATAAAAGTTTGATTGCTTGCTGTTCTGACACTGTCACTGTAGTCATGGTAACCTTTACGTCTAATGCTGGCCGTATCTCTCACTTCCAGGAATTCAGTAATGCACTGATGTTGTTTTTCTTGTTTCATGTTTCATCTTCTGTTTTTTTTTTTTTTTCTCTATCAACATTTCTAAGTGGTGTGATGACAAAAGCATCTTCACAGCAAAGCAGCCTTGTTGCAAACTCTGGTTTGAGTATCTGGACATTGCATACATTGTGAACAATGCTGACAGCAGCTCCTCAACAGCAAAACCAATCAGTTTGGATTCTAAAAATGAAAATTGTAAGATAATAAAGAAATATGCATTGTAGGTGGTCCTAAGTCAACATCATTCAAATCAACATCTGGATTTTAGACACAGCTAGTGCAAAGCATGCAGCACAGTGACACCAGAGAGGCACATTGTATCCAGCTACAACAGCAGCACCTCTTTCTGTGCTATAAATAATGTTAGCCACTTGTGAACATCATGCTTTCCTTATAATAAATCTTCAGACAAATTGTCTTTACACTGCTTCTCCACTAACAGAGGGATGAGGGTGTCACATAGAGAGGAGAAGAGTTTTTAATGACTACCATTTACAGATATGTATATATATATATATATATGTTTGTCTGTGTGGCCATGTAGCTGGAAGAAATGACCACTCCATAACAACAGCATAGATGACACTATCCAGTGAATGGAAACAGAGAAGCAACAATAACTGTCATAAAGTAGGAGTGCATACTCCAATGTTGTGTGGACAATTATGAGGCCAGCTGTAATTGCTTCATTGATTGATAATGTATACAGTTTAGTTCTACATTTACAAGTCTGTCATATTTTTGTGCAGACAGCATGGCTAAGTTGGTAGATTGGAGGACTGTAGATGCTTTAGGTAGCTGACTGAGTGGCACATTTTGAAACACTTTGAATAATAGGGTATGCAGTTATAAATTAACCATTCAGAGAGTTTAAGGTGTTAATGGCCGATATTCACACCCACTTCACACAGTCATTCGCCAACTGTGCAAACGTGAACAAGTAAGCAGATTTGGTACTTCTCTCTCAAGCTCTCTTTTGTTTCTTTATACAACTATCAAATATGTGCAACCCTATGAATGCCAGTCTGAAAGTTTGCTCCGTTATCCCTGTGATTACTGCATCTCCCCTCTCTACGGCTGGCTTTCCTCTTTGCCTTTGAGTGTGGCTGTTCTGAAAAGAACTATAAACATATTTGTTTTCCAATGTGGTTGGTTGGCGTGTCATACAAACTAGTTACCAGCATACCACCACCCTTATCTTTATTTGTCCAGGTTTTTAGATATTTGTTTCTGTGATTTCTGACTCCACCACAGACACTACAACAAAGGTAAATGGGATTTCATTTCTGGTGCTCACAGTGTTAAAAAAAATACAGTTAGAAACATTTGGAAAACGTCAGCAAACTTGATGATGCCGTTGGAGTCGAAAGTGGCAACACAGTTGTGTGTGTACAAGGATTACAGCAGGGGACTCAAAACACAGACCTGGGGTGCTCCGGTGTTAAGGATGAAGATAGAAGAGGTGTGTGCGCCCACCCTTACAACCTGGGTGTCTGCCTGTCAGGAAGTCAAGGATCCACATGCACAGTGATGTGTTTAATCCCAAGTCCTTGAGCTTTGTAAAGAGCCTGGAGGGAATTATGGTATCTGTGGTATACTATCATGATGTTTAACCCGGACACTGTTAAGCTTCAGTTATACTAGCGCTTCCAAAAGTGCGTGCGGCAATCGTGACGTCACGGGCCTGCCGTGAGTGTTTATACTCGCGCGTGGTGGTCGCGGCACTAGTTGCAGTCTTCTCCTGAACAGCGGTGGCGCTAAGGAGCAAAAGCTACCAATGTTTTTCTTTCTAAGGACTAGAAGAAGAAGAAAAAGATCAACAACGGCAGAACAGGCATCAACAGTGCCGTCAATGCTTCGATTTGATTCAATGAGCTACTTGGTCGGATCAAGCCTTTCATTCACAAAAAAGAACTCATCTTAACCCAGTAAGTTTACAAGAGAGACCTGCAGTCACTCGGCTAGTCCTGGCATCCGGTTTCCCAGGAGCTCGTTCAGGCTTTCTGTTTCCAGTTTGTCGGGCGCTGCTTAAAAAAATAGACTGGTGCGCGCTCTTTGATGTCACGAATGCGCGCGCCACCTCCAACACGTCAAGCATAAAACGGCCTTTAGTGTGTGTGTGTGTGTGTGTGTGTGTGTGTGTGTGTGTGTGTGTGTGTGTGTGTGTGTGTGTGTGTGTGCGTGTTCTTCATAGTTTATTTTACATGTGTCCGTGCCCTTTGTCTTTGCTCGCCAGGAGGCTTGTAACAATCGCTGAGATCTGCGAGGGCATTAGTGCAGGTCAGCTTTTTACAAGTACTTAGCAACAAGGTCAAGAGAGTGATGGAGTGTCCATCTGCTCAAATCTATTGAACATGTTGACAAGTGATTCATTTCTCTGCCTGCCTAGACGTCTGTTGGTAATAGACAGATGCCTCCAGTCCTCTACAAAGAGATGAATGTCAGCTGATATCAGGGTCCAATGTAGTAAGTAGGTCAAAGTAATGTAGGCTATGTGTTTACATTTATATGATAGATTGTGTGTGTCTGTATGGATGCAGATGAATGGCGCCTGTGTGTGTGTGTGTGTGTGTGTGTGTGTGTGTGTGTGTGTGTGTGTGTGTGTGTGTGTGTGTGTGTGTGTGTGTGTGTGTGTGTGTGTGCCCTCACACATTTAGCGTGTGCTAAATGTGTCTGTTTTGGGCTTGTGCACCTTGCTTTATTACCCCCCTCCCAGCTGCAGACACCCACTCAGCAGCAGGAACACACTCTGAAACAAAACAGCCGGTTGAGCTGACTGCAGCACATTGCCACACATTGTAGGTCCCTCATGGGTGTTCTTATGCGGCGTCACCCCGGGCCTGACTCAGCTCAGCCAGCTCCCCCTCGTCGCACCTGGAAACAACTCACAAGACTGTATCATCTTAATTTATTTCTCTTGGAGAAATGTAATTATTTCACCTCATCGTGTTACTCTCCCCCTGGAAAATGTGTTTTGCAGTCTTACAGATATTTGCAGACCCAGAGTGATCGCAGATTTTTTAAATAGCTGGAACTTTGATGCAGACACTTGCTGGAGCAGAATGAATGTGCTGCTCTGTGTTGTGTGCTTGTCTGTGTTTGTGTGTTTGTTATGGTGTTGGTGGTGTTCCGCCATGGTTTGGCCGAGGCATGTACCATTCTCCTCACTAGTAGGCCGACATGCTCCTGGAGCAGATGGTGCCGACTGAGAATATGAACACTGCCATGCCCTTGGATGGGACATAATATCTCTTTTCCCCTCATTTCCCCTAGTTGCCTTTCCTCCTCCTCTTCTCTTCCTTTTTTATCTATCCATTCCCTTATTCTAACTTTATTTTTTATTGTATTTGAATGAAACTGAGGGACGTAAGAAATGTAGAATGCAGCTTTACTTTTTTGCAGTACACATTTCCTGCAAAAAAAGAGCTATGATTGGGCCCAAAACATCTGTTCTGACGTTACAAGAACCCGCTTAGTTTCTGTCCAAGCCCGACCCCTGCCCGAACCACGGGAGAGGTTTTGGGCCCGCGCCCGATTAAAACCCAAAATAATTTTTTTTAGGTTGGAAGTCGGGATTCCTGGGGTTGTTCTAGGCATGACCTGCTTTTCAAACAGCAGCAAAAAAATCAAGAAGACAATAGTCAAATGTCCTGGGTCCAGCCCAATCGGGTTCTGGCGGAGAATCAAAGCTGTAATTTGCACGAGTATAGCCACTTCAGTGCAATATTTGTAATTGTTTTGAGTTTGTTTCAGCGTCACGCTGCTAAGCCGCTAACCTTCGACTGCTGACCACTGGGAGAAACTCTAAGCATGGCTTACCCTTCATTAAGCCTGCCTGTCCATGATGATTATTACTGCTGGTAGTTAACCCATGGCTGCACATGTGGCCAACCAACATCAATCCCCCACCCCCAGATGTCACAGCAGCTCACTTTCTGACGCAATAGTGATGCATTTATTGCCTTTGACTGGCTGCCTGGTCTAGTGTGTCGATCCTGTCCGTCCTCCAGGTCTGGTTTGGCCATTAAGCCACCCACTCACCTGTCATCTCCTACAGTACGCTGTCTGTTCACCTGAGAATCACTTTTTCATCTGTCCATCAACAGCAACATGGCGACCTGCGTGTTTTTTCCTCCTGCTCCCATGCATCTGTCAGTCTGGACCACACTCTGCATCCTGTCAGCCACATGTCTCCATCTACATTATTTGTTTTGTCACCCTGCCTGTCATTTTTAACAGGAAGTGATTGACTCGTCTTCACACGGGGACGGCATTCATGCACCACTTTTGGATGACAGGATGACACATTTCCATCGGTTTCGCAGCATGATATTTTTATCCCACCGCTCTGTTTCGCAGCGCGATCCATTTTTCATTGTGCTGAGGTGATTGCAGCCTTCAGTCAAGAGTATCCACTGAGTTTTCATTTTCCTATAGCACTTGGTACATTTATATCTTTTGAGACCACAGATGCATTTAACAACACAAGAATCAGAATGGGAGCTCCCAGAACGTCCTTGGGTCAATATTTGCTGTGCTCAGACTGTGGCTGTCTGTGGTGTTGTGCATGTTGATGTGTGTGTGTGTGTGTGTCTGTGTGAGGTCTTAGACACTAATAATGTTAATGGACACAGAAGGAATGAGCAACAGAGGTCATCAAATGGAGATACTGTATATTACTCGAGACAGAATGGGGGAAAAAAACACCCAGAGAGAGAAGTGATGCTATTCGTAGAGTGAGTTCAAGGTCCAACATGGGGCCAGATCCTAGACTGTATAAAACAGGGCCATATGCATCAAATGTAAAAAGGTACTAAATGATTTTGTCACATAAAGAGAATAAAAAAGAATAGACTCTAAATCAAAATGTTTTACAAATTGTGTTAAATATGCAGGTATGCTGCAGCTAAGACTAGAGGCAACAGCTTTCAGTTGTCATAGTAACTCAACATACTTTGTGGCATGCAAGTTTTCCAGATTAATAGAATATTGCATAGACAGTTGGCATGGGGGAAAATATATATCAGTATAAAGGGGTGCGTTGGTTGATTGTGTTGGTAGCTCTCATCTTAAAACAGACACTACAAAATGCTTCACAATAAAGGATCACATTAAATGATTATAAACGGGGAACTAAAACGATATGAAATAACACCTTTCTTTTCAAATGAAAAGTTGAATTCAAAGGAAATAAAACACTAACGTTAGCTAAAGTTTGCAAATTTTAGATAGATATTGCACTTTATGTTATGGTTGTGTTTGTTTCGGTTTCCTGTTTTATTTTGGTAGTCTGGTTTTCTGTCTTGTCTCGTTTTACTTTCTTTTGGTTTTCCCGCCCTTGTAAATGTCTGATGTCTTTCACCTGTTTCCCAGCCCTTGTGTCACCTGTCCCTTGTTACCTTGTTACCTCTTGTATTTAGTCTCTGTGTTTCCCCTTGTCTGTTGTGTGGGGTCCGTTTCAGGTAGGAGGTTTAGTGGGAACTCTGAGTTTGTTAACCCTGAAATGAGGGAAACTCTGGGTTTTCTGTTTTAGAAAGAGAGGTAACTTAAAGGTATAATGGAGGATTTTCCCGAATTTTAGAGAAGAACCGCCCTCTCCACTTTTTGAAAAAATGCACATGCACAACACTACCTGCTCCCGAGAGGGAACGCCTATTAAACGTGTGCACGAGAGAGCATGCACACGCCTAGTTCTCATCGTGCACGCTCTGTTTACATGTTTCCAAAAGAAGATTTGCATTTTTTCCACTATGTCAGACTCGCCACCGGTAAGTGGAAATCTATTTACGACAAGCATCTCTATAGCTAACTTAAGCATGCTACAGGCAAATAAATAAGCTATCATCTAGCATCTAAGTTGTTGTTTTTTTATTGCTGGTGCGTTTAGAGCTTTCAAGAAGAGAGTCTTGTGGGATCTGATATTGACTACGAGGCCGTGCCCTGTTCATCCCGACCAAGATCCAGGAGGGATGGTGCGCCTAGAGGCCGAGGGAGACGAGGTCAGGGCGGGGGCGCAAGAGGCAGCACCAGCCGAGAGCGGGGAGAAGGCGGTCGGGCTAGAGGCCGCAGAAAGCGAAAACTACCTAGGGACGAGCACGTACGACGGCCTTACGTAAACATATTAGCAGAATGATTGACAACTAGGAGGACCAATAGTCTTGATGATCCACCCGGAAAAAGAAAATCCTCCACTATACCTTTAACCTCAGAGTCAGTTACTATGGTAACTGAGCCTATGAACCTAACCTGGTTGGGAGCAGATTTTCTTCAAGAAACCTCGAGTTTCTCTCAGTCTCCTCCCCATGGATGTATTAAGAGAATTCATTCTTTTTAACCTCTGACTCAGCGCTCTTCATTTCCTCAATCATTCATTCAGTCTGTATCAGGCGCATTTTAGCGCAGTTTGTTATATCGGCATATTGTCGACAATCCCGTTGATGAAGACGCTGTATTACTTCGCAGGGAGTTAAACATACGTCGGGAGATGATATTGAGGCCCCGACGCATTTTAATTTCCAGATAACTTCCTATTTGAGCGGTATCGTTTTTCTTCCCAGTCTATCAGTTATGTATCCTACATAACCTTATCCATCCTTATATCACTAATGTCACCCATCATGGACATGCTCTACATTCCAGCACATTATTTGTGTCACATTACAGTTTTCTTTACAACACTGGTGATGCGGAGTATTTTAGTAAAGCCACTGTAGCAAAGCGCCGTCAGAAGAGATCGCTCTGAAACGTTTTTTAAACATTTGTAGTGTTCCCTGGACACAAACCAGTAAGAGCCCTTATAAAGGAATCCCACAGTATTGCAGGTGAATGATGTAAACCCTTTGAAATAAAATATGAATTATAATTCTGTTAATGATGGTGCTGCAGCCTCAGAATGGGATTAGTAGGCCTATGACTTTTTCGCCCGCAGTATTGCACCTAAATGAAATAGATTATAGGTTCAATACCATTTCACCAGTAATATTAGGCTATACTTATGATTAAATATGATATAGGCCTACATTATATTGGAATATACATATTTACTCTAGCAGCAATTTTCTCCCATGCAAATTCTCTCTTTTACAGGAGACATTGTGTTGCTTGTATAATGAAATACATGTTCAAACTCGCTGCATATGCGCATGAGTATTTCCGCCGACCCGTTTGTTTGTGGTTGTTGCCATGGTGAATCGTAGTATCATGGCTCCATTCATGCTGCCTTTTTAAAGTGCTGGTGCACGCGCATAACCCTGAGTCGGCCTACTCCGAGTTGATTGAATCAACTCATATCAGCTGTTCTGGAACCGAAAACTCAGAGTTTCCCATCTCAGGGTAAATCAACTCAGACATCAGGGTAAGACTCAGAGTTTGTTAAACCTCCTAACTGAAACGGACCCCCGGTCATTGTATTTCTGTTTGGAGTGTCTGTGTGTTTAGTTGACCCGTTTCCTGTTCATCCCCACCTTATTATATCGTCCACTACTGTCTCTAGAAAGCCATGGTTTTAATGGTTATAAACACCAGTTTATGTGTGTGAAATGACATGTTTTTTTTGTCTGTGTGCATCATTTATTGCACTGTATAGGCTACATTCTGTCCCCCAGGATCTCATTTTACTACTGTTTTTGAGCTCTGCATTAGAACATATCAACAGCAGGTTGTCTTCAAGAAACCGTTCATGGTTGTGTGTGCCTTCACTTTCAACATCACATCATTTATAAATACTTAAAAGATTTCTTGAAGGCTTCCTCTTCTTGCTTGTCATCTCTGTAGTGGCTGCTTTTCATTACCTGTTAAAAAGATTAAAGGTGTCTGTTACTTTCAGAATATCCAATGCAAGAAATACCAAGGTTGGTTTACACTTACTGTCCCATTATGCAGTCAGATCGAGTACTGTTTGTTGAATCCAACCAGCTGTGTCTTTTTTTCCTCCTCACTGAGCCGGCATTGTCTCTCCACAGATAAAGAAGGAGCTGCTGATACAGTAAATCCCTGTTTTCATCCTGCACGTACAGTCGAGAGCATGTAGCCTTTGATTCAGACGAAGCTCAGGATTCTCATCAATCATAGCTCCTTGATTAGTGCGGAGTGCACACACGCTCTGCTCTTTGAAAGCATAATGATGCAGTCCTCCCTTCCCCACCCATACTTAACACTAATGGACTGAGCCACGAGCAACCTTACAGGGTTTCCATGTACAGTAATTGAGGAATACTGTATGGGTCAACGGTGATATATATAGGCCTTTATACTACTGAAGATCAAATTGGCCTCATAATTAAAATACAGTATGTTAGGCAAAATATATATTTCAGTTTCCTTTATGTGTTTTATTTAACAAGAGTCACTTTGTGTTTCTGCACTTTAGAGTGATCAAAAGAGCAGGAGATGGCATGAGTCGACAGGGGGGCTTTTTCTTTTATCTCTAATTTTATAACTGCATGTGCCCCGTGGGAAGCGTTGTCACCGGTGTGTGTGATTCTATGTATTGATGTGTGTGTTTGTGTGCCTCTGCTGCATATTGCAGCAATTCCTCGCAGTCTGGTGGCTGTGTCGAGTTTATTAGCTGATACTGTAGGATACTGCCAGGTTTGTTTAACTCTCAGTGAGGAGTCATGTATATTGTATAACTATAATGACAAAACCATGACATGGCCCTGAGGGAGATGATAATGTTTTAAGGCAACACATACTTTGAAGATAATAACGGTGTCCATCTCTCCATTGCCAAACAATGTGTAGGCTAGTAGCATCCAAATACTGTTGAAGGCAGGCGTTGGACCAATAGAAGTCAGCAATAAACTATAAAAAAAAAGGATAATATGAGCACTTTAAGGGATGCTACAGTGACACTGTAGCATCCCTTAAAGTGCTCATATTATGCTTTTTGGCTTTTCCCCTTTCCTTTATTGTGTTATATATCTTTTTGTGCATGTTATAGGTTTACAAAGTGAAGAAGACCAAAGTCCACCCCAAAGGGACTTACCATCTCCAACAGACAACACTGTTCACAAACTGCTCCAAACAGCTCTGTTGTAGTCCAGCCTTTACTTCCGTGACCAACGCTCTTCACTTTGTAACACGTTATAATGCTCGCCTAGCTGCTAGCATGGCACGCCCTCATACTCTGCAACTGACTAGCTAGCAGTGCTGACCTAGTTACTGTGCATGTGCGACTCCCAACAAAGGAATGGAATAGAAGTGTGATGCCTCACTCTGTAGCTAAAACAGAGCGCTCTCTTTATGACCTCTAGTAGTGCTATGGAGCATTTCTTGGGTGTACGTGGACTGGACACACATGCATGCACACACAATACACTGTCCTGCCAATGGTTTTACACAACTGCAGGTTGTCATAATGCCCCAAGAAATACGCAACAATATGTTAGAAATAGGCAGAGAAGAAAAAGACTGCTAGCTAGTAATCATTGTGTAAAAAATACACATGAGAAAAATCAGCTTTGCAAATGTTTTATTGAGGAAGGAAATGCATTCATCACATCTGTTAGACCTTCAAGACAGAGTAATACTCCACAGGGTACCTTTAGTCAATAACATAACAAATGAATTGGTAAGGAAAATAATTTGTACTTGTAGACATACACTGTTTCTGCATGGCCTCATAAATGGGGAGAAAACCGGTGTAAGTGAAAGACTATTTGGTGAAAGGTCTACCACTGAAGCACAAAGACAGCAGGGGTCCAAACAAATAGGTCAAACTCTGCTTTGCACCTCTACTCCTCTTTTTATTTTGCTTTCCTGTTCCTCTTTACTCTCCTGATGCAGTAAATGTCTGCCTCTGACCTACAGGTTTGTTTGTGTTTCTACATGCTTACGCTGGAACAAGACACACACACACACACACACACACACACACACACACACACACACACACACACACACACACACACACACACACACACACACACACACACACACACACACACACACACACACACAGAAGAGAGCTGACAGTGGTCCCAGGCTCAATGTCAATGGTAAAAGTGCTGTGGATGGCTCCTCAGAGAGCTCTGCGCTCAATTCCTCTAATGATGTATATTCAACTTGAGATGCTGCTGCAATGGAATGAATGTGGGTGTATTAGAGCAGAGAGGAGGTCGGAGACAAATATCACCAAAGAAGAGGTACAATCACGCGGGGTGAGGTCCAATAGGATTTAGGTTAGCTGCACAGAGAGCGTTCTATAAAGAGATGAAATACAATCATATTATTCAACTCTTAAGTTGACTATAACAGGGGAGATTCCACTTCTACTCTTCATTATATGTATAAACTCCAGCGCTGAACTTTAGCCAATTATCTCATCTCCACTTTCAGCTTCATAGTGTATGTATGGATTTAGAAATGAATTGACATTTGCAGCTGTAATTTCCCCTGGCTCTCCCTTTTGTATGCAAGTATAACTGGGATCCTCCTCTGGTGGTGCAAGCCCCTCAGCTGTCCAAGTACATCATGCATGACTGCTTGCATTCTCTCTCTCTCTCTCTGTGTGTGTGTGTGTGTGTGTGTGTGTGTGTGTGTGTGTGTGTGTGTGTGTGTGTGTGTGTGTGTGTGTGTGTGTGTGTGTGTGTGTGTGTGTGTGTGTGTGTGTGTGTGTGTGTCCCTTCAGCCAAGATTAGCTGGCTGTGGATTGCAGAAGTCTATCTAGAATATCCACAAGTGGGAGAGAGGAAATGAGGCGGTCAGTGGCGGGGCTATAATCAGCAGTGATGGGCCCCCCCCTCAGGATCACCTAGCAGGTGATTTGGACGGACACTCCAGCCGGCTGCCGTTGTTGTTGCAGTCATTGTTGTTTCTTTCTAAAATGGTGAAACTCTCTGAAAAGAATTGGAGAAATGTTGCCTTTGGCGTATACTATTGTAATTTGTAACAGTTTGATACAATATGCTGCTGCATTATATAAATCACAACTACAGTAATCTCTTCCATTATTACTTATCTTTATCCTTTCATCCTTCCTTATCTGCCTAAGTGCTCTCTCTCTCTCTCTCTCTCTCTCTCTCTCTCTCTCTCTCTCTCTCTCTCTCTCTCTCTCTCTCTCTCTCTCTCTCTCTCTTCTCCAGGGAGATTGTAGGTCTGCAGCTTATTCCTGAACACAGAGACCCTCAGCCTCTTTTCTGACGTCTGTCCTTTGCTTAACCTCACACGCAGGCTCTCCTCCTGTATTTCGGGGCGAGACAATTCACAACATAATCCCCCGACTTCACTTTCATCATGTCTTAGTGACAGTTGCATTGAAAGTGAGGGGTCTACTCATTGAAGCAAATTACCATATGGGTTTAGAGAGGTTTAGAGAGGCTGGGTGACACTTAACAGTGATGCACTGGTCTTATAATGCAAACATGATTAAGAAAATGAAGCCTTTGCGGTATAAAAGAGAAAATAATAAGAGTGAGCGAGAGGAAGAGGTTTTAATCAGATTTGATCTGTGGAAGTGGATGTCATCGGGGTCAATAGAAGGACTCAGAGCTGGATGCAAGCACAGACTCACGTGAGCTCTGTAATATATTATACAAATCACCTCCTGGCCCTTTTGACATTTTTGTCTGCCCTATAAAACTCTTATGTATCTAAAAGTCTAAAGTCATGCGTCAGACTCCAGAGACCACAAAGGTTGAGGTTTGATTGAGTTTACAATGTCCTATATTTTCAGATTTTATGTGGAAATCTTGTCAAGTTACAGCGTCATAGATAGAGCAGATTTCCTGTTACATAAATACTGTTGTACCTGTACTCACCCTATATGGGGTTGTTGTGGATTAGGAGGTAGAGTAGGTTGTCCATTAACCCCAGAGTTGGTTGTTTCAGCCTCGGGTTCTCCTTGAGCATCACACTGAACTCCAAATTGCATGGTGGTTCTGCTGTCATGAGTGTACGTGTGAGCACAGTTAAATTGCATTGCATTCCACTCTAGGCTAAGAAATAAATCCCCTCCCTCAGTTATACACTATAGGTAACTATAGGGGCTGACTCACAAACCGGCTGTGATGAAGTTGACTTTGGGATAAATCATCCTGCATCATCACGTTGGTCAGGTGAATAAGCATCATGCTTCTATCATACAGTAAAATAAAAAATAAAAACACATCCATGCTGCACAGTGTGTGGGAATGGAGTGGGAAGAAAACTTTATTTTAAAGTATTTTAACAATATTGACTGTAAATCCCAGATGCTCACAGTTAACGTCTGTGTACTTGTCAAATAACTATCTGTCACAGCCACTACCATCATCAGAAACATAATGAGCCATCCCATTCAAACAAATTGACCCACATCTGTCACATTTTGCAGTGTGTCATCGTTTTTCTGTCTGACTCCAGATGTTGTGGGGATGAGGTGTGTGTGTGTGTGTGTGTGTGTGTGTGTGTGTGTGTGTGTGTGTGTGTGTGTGTGTGTGTGTGTGTGTGTGTGTGTGTGTGTGTGTGTGTGTGTGATAATTAATTTGAAACCTTTTAATTACATTGTTTCTCTGTTGCAAATTACAGTAACACTATAATTGAAACCAACACTGTAAAAACCTATTCTGTAATTTTAGTTTGTTGATTTCCAACACATTAGTCAACACAGCATTTCTAGTTGTCATTTTCTAGGCCCATTTCAGATGTTAAAATCCTCATTTGACTCACAATTTTAAGATAGCAGGAAAATGTTTTTGAATATACAAATGATTAGGCACGAAGAGCTCATCCTTGTCGTGACATTGTCCGGATTCTGTATACAATGTGAAAATAAGAAAGAAATCATGCTTTGCCTCTGTTTTATGTAGAATGAAGCATCAGCATTAAGCCCAAACAAGTCCTCCAAATAAAATGACAAAATATGTTTTTTTGTCCATGTGTTCATAACAACACACAGTGAAGTAGAAGAACTTTCCAATCTCACGTGATGATCGGTAGGATGACATCATTTGTCTGTTACAAATCACTGTTGAAAATATGTTCTTGTTTAATAATGTGACAACACTATCGTTGGGGTTTGGTGAGGTTCAGGAACAAACGAGACATGTTTAGGTAATGATCTGGGGGGACCTGTAAATCTTTGTTACATTAAAAAAAACGTTTAGCGACAACATTCCCAAAGTGCAAACCCAGCGTATCTCACTCATTATAGCAAGAAAGGTCAATCTGGCTGTAATAGGTTTGTCACTGAGCAAGCTTTGCTGCACTCAGTAGTGGTCAGCACATGTCTGAGCCACTCAGCAGAGATACTGCCAAATTTTACAAAACAAAGAGCGACTAACTACTCATTATATAAAGAGTGAGGCGGCAACAGTCAGTATTTTCTCAGTCAAACTTTGTTTAAAAAAAACACTTGCTGATTATGTAGCAACATGATAAGTACTACTGATACTCAGTATCTATAACCTCTTTTCTCTGTGCATATAGTACATCCAGTTAAAGTTACACAACACAGGACTGTATTGTTCTGTAACTGCTTGGTTTAAAGGTTTTTGAATATTCCATCTTCCTGGTCTTGAAGCAAATTACCATATGGGTTTAGAGAGGCTGGGTGACACTTAACAGTGATGCACTGGTCTTATAATGCAAACATGATTAAGAAAATGAAGCCTTTGCGGTATAAAGGAGAAAATAATTAGAGTGAGCGAGAAGAAGAGGTTTTAATCAGATTTGATCTGTGGAAGTGGATGTCATCGGGGTCAATAGAAGGAAGGATGTGAGGTCAACGATGTATGTGCTTTCAAAATGTATCCAGAATATCTTCCATCTACTTCTTTTGCAGTAGCGTAGGTGGCCTCTTCTCTCCAGGTTTGATGCTGTCTGACCTTTGGTTTGAGTTTTCTGCTCCAGTGTGACCCTGATTATGGGGAACCTGGTTACTGCATTCCCATCATCCACTGGAGGTTGATCATGAATATATAAATATAGATGTCAGCGCTGTTTAGTGTTTAACCGAGGACCTGTGGACTGTATGCATGGAAATCAATTACAATAGAAATGTATTTAAATATATTTATACGTCACTAAGAGGGTCTGAAAAGTCACTAAATCTAGCGGGAAACAACTGTCCACAACGTTACTGCTGCAGCTTCTTGATTTCCCAAACAACGGAGCAAAATCACAGAACGTGCGTTTGAAAAATGACTTGCGTTAAAAGGAATTTGCGTTAGCTTGTTATTAACACATTCATTTTTTGACAGCCCTAATATATACATATATGCCCACAATGACAATTATTATGTCAGGCCATTGCATGCATGTGTCTGTTTTATGTCTTTTTTCACCCTGCACACAAAGAACACCACCTTATTTGACTAAAACTCTTTTGAAAGTGGAGATTCAAGGATTTTTGATAAATCACCATCACTGACTGAACTAGATTAAAGTGGTTTATAATGACATTTTCTGAACGAAAACATTTTTCATCTCTCTCTCTCTCTCTCTCTCTCTCTCTCTCTCTCTCTCTCTCTCTCTCTCTCTCTCTCTCTCTTTCACACACACACACACACACACACACACACACACACACACACACACACATACACACACACACACACACACACACAGACACATGCATTATGTAGGTGTAATCTGTTTTGAAGAAGCAAGCTATTGTCAGCATTACTCCCTACAGTATTCTGGCAGTCTGCTTGAGGTTTACGTAATCTTTGGTGCCTTAGCTGCTGAACCGTGTTGTCACCGCGACGCCTGCCGCAGCAACCTGACAGGCCGACACCTGCTGGGCCAGCACGCTGCCTCAACCTCAACTGTGTGGGAAAAGAGACTGAGAGCGATGATGATGAGTTATAAAGAACTTGTATACTACAAGGGGAATATGCTGTGAAATGTGGACAAAAGGTGAAAGAAGAATAAAGAGGGAGATGTAAGCACCTCAGAGCATTAAAGTAAAGAAACAAAAGATAAAATACATCCCTCTATCTTTTTTTCTGCACTTGTTTGTTCCTTCGGGGTCGCAGAGGGACTGAAGTTTATCCCAGAATAATTTGGTTTAAAGGCAACAAAACTCCCTGGATAGGTTGCTGGAAACATTCCTCCTCACAGGAACTCACATTTCCCCGTTACCTGACCTACATGTCTTCAGACTGTGGGAGGAAACCACATGAACATAAAGAAAACATACAAACTCCCCACAGAATGGACCATACTTAATCTCCATTGACAAGCACTGAACTAAAAGCCTACTAATAAAGCCACTGCTGTCATGGAGACAGCTGCTCCATCCTCTCTCTCCAGTTCATCTGAGTAATCTTTGTGTTGTGCATGCTGAGCTCTCTTCTCAATTTAGAGCTGCCATTCAAGCTGATCACCAGCTTCTTTAGGTAGAGTCCACCCACCAGATGCTCCCTAGTTCCTCCACTAGTCTTTATTAACTGGTGGAGGGACTAGGGTTGTGAGCCTCCCTTTTTTCTTGAGCAGGAGCAAGCCAGTGTCCCATTTGTCCAGACCTACATTGATGATGATGTGTACTACTCGCTACCAGACTGGCTGTCATTGCTCCCTAGTGCCCTGTTAATTTCCCAGTTTGGCTATCCACGCACAATCTACCTCTTACGGTCAAGTTGTGCGAGCTGGCAGGACCTTATGGGACCTTTGGCTATCTCCAAGGTGGTCAACCTTGCATGTGTGTGTCTACACCTTTCTCATCCCATCCTTAGCTCTATGTTCTAAGCTCTATATTCTGGACAAATTGTAAAAGCACATACATTGTTGTCCTCATATCCTTCCAGACCATGATAATAGAATATTCAACAACCTGTGAATCAAGGGAGTTTGCCATGGCTGCACGGTCTTTGAGTACCTGGAGTACAGGGAGTGGTCCGGGGCTCTGGTTCAGGACATATCCTGGACTTATCTCTAACTGCTGACCTCCACCAATAACATCCAGGCCTGCCTAAAGGAGAGGTCATGATAAACAGGACAGGTTGGTATACAGAGCACATAGATTAATCATCTGACCAGGCAGATTATTAGAACGTGATTGAAGTACGAGCCATAATATGGTTGCTGTAGAAAACTGTGTTGATTAAAATTGAAGCTTATCTGTGTTGTCACAACTGACACACTGGTGTAGCTAGACTGCTAGTGTCCCAGTCTTTACTCTTTTCTGCCTAACTGTACTGTACCTCTGTGGATGACCATCTGCCTTAACTATCTGAGTTGTTTCATTTTGCTTACTGTAACTACTGAAAATAGCAGTAAGCCTGCTTTTAGTCACCAGATGTCTAGCTACCATGGCCATGCAGACTCTGACCCCATCCATACCTCAGTATTCATGGCACAATCCGTAACTCTCTAGCATTACTGAGAGTCTCCAAGACACATATGTTCTCGAGGTTATTGGGAAGCACCACCTTACATCTCAAGCTTCAGAGTTGGCGTCTACTTCTGCACCTGCTTCTCCTCCTATACATGAGCTCACTTTCCCTTCCTCTCCCTGTCTCCGGGGGCATCATCAGAAAGCCAGCCTGTCTCCTTAACACTGTTCTGGCAGCACTTCCTCCAGTAACTAATTTTACATCCCATACTGTGTGCAAGTTTTGGGGCTCCCAGGGACTGTTTGGAGGCTGGTGCAGTCAGGCATGGTGGGGAATGGGAATGAAGGGGTATGACGAGCTGTTAGCATTTGCCCAACATAAAGATACAAAAAAACACATCTATAAGGAGCCTATAGGCAAACCAAATTGTGTTCTCTCTCTTTCCTAGCCTTCCTCTCCAGAGCCTTTGATAGTCTGCGTCCCTGAGAGCTCTGCCATCATCAGGGAGAGATGAGAGGTTTGAGGGGCTTAGGCCCTCTCGGTAAGATAAGAGAGTAAGAACCCATTCAGGCTTAGATGGAGAGGAAGACATGACCTGTGGCCAGGGCTCAACATAAAAAAAATCCCCACTGGCCCCCGGGGCCAGTAGATCAGAGTTTTGCTGGCCCCTTCTACATTTTTACTGGCCTTGAAAGAAACATCATAGGTGTGATTGGCAAAGGACAAAAAAGCAGGAAAATATACACTGCACCTACCATGAAGCTTCAGAAAATGGTTATAACCCAGCTAGCCACTGTCACTGTATGTTGTGCCATTAGCAGTAAAGCTAGACCATCAACTACATTTTTCCAAGGGACAGACTTTTTTTAAGCTGACACTCCGTGGGCCGGACTTTCAAATAAAGGAAATAAAATGTATTTATACCTAATAAGCATATTCTTGTTTGATATTTCACTTTCTTACTAAATTAATGCTATATTTTTTACATGTATTAGTGTAAGCAAACTCCTAAAAAACATGGACAATCCATAACGATAACTAGATAGGCTACTTAACTAGAAAAAGTTCCCAGATTAGGGGGCAGTTCACTGAGTGATGGTTAAAGTCTTTGATTACTGAAACGTTGTTGTAGTATGCAGTGTCCTGATTGGTGGAAAATGTTTGCAGAAAGAAAGGCTGTTGTAAAAATGTCACTGTCAGAGAGCCTGAAGCGAAAAGTTGATGTGGAAAACAGCAGCTTTAATGATGAATGGACTCATAAGCAGGCTAGCATTCATCATGTATGCCTTATTTGAAATAAGACAATGCTGTTGCAAAAGAATACAACTGGCAACATCATCAAGAATGAAGAACGCGGACATAACGATCACGTAATTCACGTGCATAATAAGTAGCCACATGTATATGTTTTGGTCTTATAATACATCCACAGGTTACTGCTCCAGCGGAGAGGACGGTTCGTTAAGACAGCTGCTAAATTTACAAGAGTTTGCCCAAAGTTCAAGATATTAGACAACAAAATGACATCTTTCATTTTAGCTTGTTTGTAAGAAGTCGCTAATTGCAGAGTAGAGCTGTGTTTGCACAGCGAGTGGACAGAGCAGACAGAGCAGACTGAAACATGTTGATACCTGTAGAACAGGTAGGTGGGTATTGATAAGTATTGACTTTTTAATCATGGAGGTTTTATTGTAGGCTACTTACAGTAACGACTGTAGCGTTAGTTCATCTGTGCCAGTGGCAGTAGGCTAAATAATCCTCGGTATCGTTTCCAGTCAGTTACATGTGCTGCGTGAAGTAACGCACACACCTCGGCTCTGCTGTGTTTGTGTGTGTGAGTGTGTGTGTGCGCAGCGCGGACATCGCTGTTCACAATCCCGTATATCTTCTAAAATGCAACGCTTGTATCCAAATGAATTGTGTTTGAAGCTGCGTGGCATTTTTTTGGTTTGGCTGGTTGGCTTTTGTTGGAAATTGGTTGTAGGTCTATTCAGTTGCAACATTTTTTGTCATGCCTCCTTTGAAACACCGGTTGGAAAACTGAGAGGTTTCAGACCAATACGCATTTGCGAATTAGTCTGACTTAGCTGGGATAGATGTTCATGGTTCCCAGAGGCTCCAACATCATGCCAAAGCTTCTTCTTTTTTTTAAGATAATTTTTTTTGGGGCTTTTTCCTTTATTATATAGTGACAGTGGATAGACAGGAAAGGTGGGAGAGAGATGGGGCATGACACGCAGCAAAGGGCAGCAGGTCAGATTCAAACCTGCGCCGCTGCAAAGGACTCAGCCTACATGGGGCGAACGCTCTTACTGGGTGAGCTACAGGCCTCCCCATGCCAAAGCTTTTTATTCAGGTGATTGCAAAACCAACATTACAAAACAAGTCATTGATTGATTTCAGTTATAAAATATTTGATTTGTATTCATTTAAACATGTATCTACTCTGTTTGTGGCTTTTAGAGTTTTGAGAAGGAAAATCACTTCCACAGTATTATGGCAATATGAATTGACCACTGTAGCATGAAAACTGTTGCTTTATGTACAAAATAATTTAAAAGGTAAGTCATTGTGGTTTTGTGCTTTATAGGGACTTGTGGTGTATTTAATTCTGATAAATCAAAGCTAACTATACTTTCATAGTGTTTGCTGTTTATTGGCATCTCTTTTCTAGTTCTTATTCCCATGAGCTAAAGATATTAACCCCCGTTAGCATGCAGACACATTATCCGCTTGATTACGTGAGTGTGTGTGTGTGCTTTTTTCCCCCTGTCTGAGTATGTTTGCATGTTCACTTACATGTGTAACTTTGCTATATGCTCTTTAAGAATGGATAATCTATTAGCAGCTGTAGGGGGTCTACAAATGTATGCATAATGAATGTCACACACACACACACACACACACACACACACACACACACACACACACACACACACACACACACACACACACACACACACACACACACACACACACACACACACACACACACACACACACACACACACACAGCGCTGGCTCAGCCAGGGGATTAAAACAGGGATTAAAACAGCACCAAAATGACTCTAATGTAGGTGACAGACAGTTATGTAACAGAAACAAACGCTGACCAAGAAGAGCAGCTCAGTGTGTGCTCATGAGTGAGTGTGTTCCTGTTTTAAAACATTTCTGCAGTTTTTAAATTGGTTTACTTATGAAGGTGATTATTTAAAAGCTAACACGACATGAGAAAAGTTTAAAGTTTAAAAGAACACAAGCATAACTAAATTTGAGGTTATATTTGGATGTACCTTTTCCTCTATGTACAGCTGCATGCACATACAAATTTAATCAACTAGCTCTGCTCTCTACTTTGCTGCCTGAATGCGCTGATTCCTTTTACAGCAGTGCCATCTTCAAGACCCACTGCATTAGGATGTGCAGAAGGAACTCCCCCTACAGGTTGGACATTGAAACCCCAGCACTTCTTCTCATTGCTATTCAGCTCATGCTGCAGCTGCTTTTAGATAGTGCTTGAAGTATAGTTTGTGGGTATCATGGCTATCATGTCTGACCTTGACTTCTAGCTCCTCTCAGATTGAATATTTGGCTTGGTGGGTAAGAAAACAAAGGGTTAAGTGGCTCACCGTGAGGATGGGATATAGATTCCTCTTCAGGTGGATTGCATCTAGTTGTTAAGCTCTCTACAAGAGAAACATGGAAGTAAAGGCAGAGAAGTGTAGGGAGACATGAGTATAAGATTTGTTTGCAATTTAGACTCCCGATTATGTTTGAGTTGGCTTGACTGACTTAAATGTTATAAAATAATTTTTTTTACATGAATTTATAATGTGTAGATGTGGTAAATTTGTATCTAAGTGCTATACCACCAGACCATATGTATTGTTTTGAAACGTTTCCCCTCCCTATCTTTCTCCTTCCTCCTGACCCTCTTGTTTAAACAGTCACTTAGCAGCTGTTTTTTTTATGCAAAGCTACGTGAGAATGCATCTCCTCCTCCTCCAGCTCTCCACTCGAGTCAAAGGGAATTCCTGAGCGGCGCTCAAACTCGGCTCTGCCATCTCAACTCCTACGCAGCCTGTCTGCCTCTGAGCTGTTTGCTGCTTTTTTTATATTTTATTTTATTTTTTTTAGTTTTCAAATATGCCATTGTTCAGGACAAGAGTAGCGCTCTCACAGTGTTGTTAGAGTATTTGTTGAATGACATATCAAGCAGAACTGGATTAGCCAACAATAACAGATCCTCCCCTTCAAATCTGCTGGGTAGAGGTTTTCCAACAATGTGTGGTGGAGGTTTTTAAAAGGATAACAACAATACATTTAAGAACTCAAACATCAAACAAAGTTCATCTTTCTTAAAGAAACTGTTTGAAATTTTGGGAAATACGCTTTTGCTTTCTTGAATAGAGTAAAATGAAAAGATTGATACCACTCTGTTCGGTAAATAGTTAGCTGGAGCCAGCAGCTGGTTAGCATTAGCTTAGCCTGGAAACAGGGGGAACCACTTGCCTGGCTCTGCCAAAAGTGAGCGCTTAATGAGCTTTAGAGGGGCCGATTTTTTTGCCTTTGGACAGAGCCAGGCTAGTTTCCACCCGTCTCCAGTCTTTATGCTAACCTAAAGCTAACCAACTGCTGGCTCTGGCTACCTAGTCACCGTACAGACACTAGAGAAGTATCAATTCTCTCATCTAACTCTCTGCAAGAAAGCAAATAGGTGTATTTCCTAAAATATCAAACTATTCCTTTTAAACATTTGTGAAAAATACCAAGAATGGGGCCCATTTAAACATATGCCTCACATACTCTCCATTAACCAGAATATTTCCAACAAGTAAACACATTGTCATGGTTACCATTGTCAAGAGACGCACAATAGCAGAGCTAATGTAGACACAATCCTGTGCACACTCATGCCTGGTTCTGCTTTTTGTGTACTCTGTTTGTTAGCCACTTGGAATAAACAACAAGTATCTCTCAGGAGTTTGAGGTCCACCATTTGTAACAGCCTGAGTGACTGAGGGCTTTGGCCCTCTGTCAATCAGGGAAGTTCAGGACTGAACAGGGTGTAGATTGGAACATGCATGAGCCAGTTTTTAGTCTGAACCATATGGATGTCCCAGACCAACCAGAAAACGTTGGCTCCTCTGCAGACTCCTGGCATCTGCTGGGCAAGGCTTTCTCAAGATTGGAATCTTATTGGCACCGGCTTTGACAACTGCAAATAACTTTATCAGCCCCACACTGTTTAACATACATTATGTAGTCATGTGTTGTTTTGTCTTTCTTTGTTTTATGAATTACGTGTTACATTGGCATCTTTTACTTTTCGTTTTTATTTTCCAGAACGTCTGTCTTTTCAACACCTACTCCTGTTTTCTGTCACCGCACCATCTCATCAGTTTGACCTATTTCCGCTCCTCTCCCTGTACGTTTACATGTGCTCGCTCTGCACGTTTCCACCTCCACCCATAATCCACTCCATACAGTTTCACTCTGCTCCCTTTATCCTGATTTCAGACAATCCTCTCATAACCTCAACTAAAAAGATGAATTTTAATCATCCATTATCACTACTTAATCGAGCCGCCAAAGGTCACTATGGCGTCAGAGTTATGTCATATGTTTCGAGTGCAATAAAACATGCTCATTAGCTAATTATATTGTTTCACATGTGCAAATATTAACAGTTCTTGTGCATCAATTCACCAACTGAGAATTGTTGTTCATGTCAGTGTCATCTACTGTCCTTTGACAGTGATATACATTATATTTTATTATTGTTGCATCTGAGAAATATCAGAAACATGGTCCTTTACCACTCCTACAATGTTCTGTTTTGAACTTGTGTAACAGCAAAGCTCCTGTTTATTTTAGTCAGCATAATATCTTCAGGACACCATGGCTTGGATTCTTATTCTTTACTGTATATATTATCTCAGAGATCTTCTACCTATTCCTAAACCTCCAGGGATTACTTCAGCTCCAGCAAATTATCAGTCAACTGATGACACTCATAAAATCCTGGCAGGTAGCATGTGCTCTATACCAGATTGTATTGATCCACCGGCCATCTACGCGAAGGCATGCACGAGAGTGAACCTTTTTAATATACTGTGTGCTCAGTGTGTTTTACGATAATAGGGGGGCTCACACAGGGTGCGAGGAGCCTCATCAGGGCTCGTTTGTAATTTATTTCTCTTTTCTCCCAAGGGTGTCAAGATCCAACCCCACCTATGTGTTGTAAATAATGATACATAGAAATGTTCAGTGTCAACTCAACTATTGAATAATTGCATCATTGATTCATTTATAGATTACTACACACACACACACACATGAATACACAATACAATAAGAAGTGTTTCTTGGCCATGGGCAAGGATGCTGCCTCTGGCAAGTTTGCCAAAAGCTTGTTTATCTTGTTGGGGGATGTCAGGATATATACTGTGAGACAGCATACATTTGTCAACCATGGTAAACCACGTTTGTACCATTGTGGGCAGTGTTGCAAATTAAAGAAAATGGTCAGGTATATAATTTGCTGGGATAGACAGAAAACACACATTTCTGTCAAGTTATTTCCACAGCTTTTCAGTCAATTTCTCATAAAATGTAAAATGTAGCAAACAATTGGTATTCTGCAAAGTACCTGTGAGGCAAAATTAATTACAACCACATCAGGGAGAGTTTTGGGCTCTTATCAGCCCTGAGTGGAATAATAATCGGAAATTATATTTCCGGTTTGTTTTGGCTACTTAGGTTTTTGTTTTTTGGAGGTAAGAAATGTAATAACAGGACAGTATTTCTCTCTGTGACCCTACATCTGAATTAACCAAATACATGAATTAACCTCATGTAACCATCCAGAACCAGCCCACCAATCTGTTGCCCTTCACATTAGAAAATTCATACGTAGTTTTTCCTGAAACCTGTTGGGATCTTCCTGTGAGAATAAGCTCTCTAAAATACTGTGAGCAGAGTCTGTATTACCAGAAGGAATGTATTTATCTCTCATCGACTGTGATTCAAACTTCTGCACACAATATGGTGCTAAAGACAGAGCACAGAAAACACACATTTCTTTCAAGTTATTTTAACATTTAACTTGTACAAAAAATGTACATTATATAGCAAAACAAGATTTTTTTCATTCTGAAAAATGTCTATTAACCTTTGTACAAAACATACAACAAAACAGTTTTGTATTACCACTTTTTGAAGGTCTCGTCTCGGAATCGACCGCATTTTTACTCGATCTTGTCTCGGTCTCAGATAAAAAAGACTGGATTTTATTTCAAGACCAGTTAAGACCACATCTGCCTTTTGATTATTTTATCAAGGCATTTCTTATGGCAATAAAAGAGGGGAATGAAGAAAAATCTTAATTTGTTTTCTGTGAGAGTTTTTTCATGGGAATGTGGATCTTTCAGATCAATTTGAGGAGTGCCTATGGTTAGCATTTTCCACTTTTTATTGTGGGACTCGCACAGGTCTGGTCTTGGTCTTGACTCAGTCTCGCCCTGCCTTGGTCTTGTTCTGGCCTTGGTGATGACTTGGTCTCAGTTTAGGTGGTCTTGACTACAACACAAGGTGCGAAATTCAAATTGCAAATGTATTGTTAGCTGATACAAAGTAAAGTACTTAATTCAGCTTTAATTCATTATCACCAATCTCCTAAAATGTGATTGGTAGCTGATAACTGGTGGTCAGAGTGCACAAAGCAGCATTGGGAATCTGAGAGGGATAGAAAGCTGCTAGACAGACTCAGGTGTGCCTCATCTGTGACGGCTGAAACTTAAACTTACTTACAACAAGAGAAAGGAGAGGATATTGTACAGTGGAATGTAATACAGTTTGATTGAAAACCATACGATCAATCTTTGTCTGCCCGGGGACGATATTTTTTAGAATAATTTACAAGTACACACAACCCAAATTATATGTTGAAAACGAAAGAAGGGAGCTACATTTGGCTTGTTGGTATCTTTATCTTTCATTTCTGCCCCTTGCATTATCCCAATTCTATACAAGTGAAAATGTATAAGAATATTAAAATATTATGCAGATTACTGTAGTGATCTATAAAATGTGGATTTACAGTAATGATTGTCTTGTTACGGAATCACATTGCATTTACTTGGCCATCATGGAGGCATTAGTACACTAATGGTTTGTGATAAGTTGAACTGTGTTTTACTATTTGACTTTGTGTGTGGGTGCGTACACGAGGCAGAACTGGTCTATACAAGGATTGAAATGATGAAAAAGAATGACACATTAGCAGTCTTTGAAAAACAGAGGTTAAGCTGTGAGGTTTGGATTCTTTCTCTTATTGTGTGAGGACCTTCGTGAGGCTGCCTGCCTATTCACAAACGGAAAGCCCACACATATTAAAACATCAAAGCCTGCTCGGTGCTATGTTGAACTGTACAGAGATCCATGAGTTGCTGTATTTTCTTCCTGTCAATACGTGCCATCAATACATTAGGTGGGAGAGAGGCCGAGAGAGAGGGATGAATAAATAAGTGAAGGAAAAGTTGGAGGAAAAAAACGATTGGAGCGGTTTTCATTCCATGTTCCTTTTAAATCTTTGGGCAGTAAAAATCTAATAAATTAATAATAACATGAGGTTTGGTTTGCTGTCTCCTTCCATACACCACCACTTTCCTCTGGGTGCTCCCCCCCACCCTTGTGTGTATTTTTGAAAATCGCCTTTATCGCTACAGACTCCTTTAATAATTCACATGGAAGTTTTAAAGAGCAGTGGATGATCTTTCAGTCTGCGAGGAGCCAAAGAAATGATAAAAGTTTGCTGTGTTTTCTTTTCTGATGTTTCCTCACACCGCACCAGTGTCAGGGAGTACAACCGTGACTATGAAAAGACAAATACAGCCATGATGTGAACATATATTGATTCTGCAATCGGCCGGTGAGGCAAAGATAAATTATTTTTACAGTGAGAATGAAACCAAACCTAGCATGTTGTTATGGCAACCAGTGCTGGGGAGGATGGCAGGGAGAGTTTTGGCCTCTATGAATGTCTCTTTTCCTTTGTATTGGAAAAGCCACATTTGACCCAGGTCTTCCTCATGAAACTTGTTGGAATCTCCCTGTGTGAATGCACTGTAAGCAGTGCTTGTTTTACGAAGATAGAAATATTTTTATCGTTCAGTCTCTCAGCAGCTGTGATTCAAAGTTCTGGTCACAGCTTGTACTTGTTATTTTGCAAGAGTGATGCATCAAGCTATGAAAACATCATTGTAGACAAGGACAAGTGTTCAATCACTCTTATTAAAGATCAGGGTTAGTCTCTGAACCACATACAAATGCCCCACTCATCCAAGAGGAACTTTTTCTAAATTTCTGCCACTTTCTACAGAGTATAATGTGTGGCTTTGCTAAGCAACATAGTCATTCAAAAAATGACATTGATTTGAATGGCCCTGGCTGGTATTTTCTGTTCTCTTGCTACACAACACCATCATAGTGCTTTGTGTCTTGAGCATTGAGACTTCAATGGTAGAAAGAGGTAACTTTTTTAAACGTTCCCGAGATAGAAAATGAATGAACTGAGTTTGACAGCCTCCGAAAAGTGAAGTCCAAACATCTTGATAGCCCCCTGGTGGCTGGCTGAGTTATAGGTCATACATCCAGTCCCCTACATGTTAAGCGTGATTTGTGGTTCTGCAGAGACTCCACGCAGAGCTCTCGCCATAGCCTGAAGTTTAGACATGTGCGTTGGTGTGTGCATTGATCTCTTTAAAGGTCCTATGACATGCTGCTTTTTGGATGCTTTCCTATAGGCCTCAGTGGTGCCCTAATACTATATCTGAAGTCTCTTTCCCGAAATTCAGCCTTGGTGCAGAATTACAGCCACTAGAGCCAGTCCTACAATGAGCTTTCCTTAGGACGTGCCATTTCTGTGTCTGTAGCTTTAAATGCTATTGAGGAGGAGAGGGGGGGCAAGGTGGAGGGTGGGGGTGTGGCCTTGACCAACTGCCATGCTTCACTTGTTTGCAAGCCATGATGTCTCTCTCTTTCTCATGAGCTGGTCAAATTCTCTGGGTGGGCAAAGCAGAGAAAGTGGAGGTAACCTTTCCCCTTATGACGTCATAAAGGGAAGATTCCAGATTGGCCCATCTAAGCTTTCATTTTCTCAAAGGCAGAACAGCATACCCAGGGCTTGGTTTACACCTATCACCATTTCTAGCCACTGAGGGACCATAGGCAGGCTAGGGGAACTCATATTAATGTTAAAAAACCTCAAGTGAAATTGTCATGCCATGGGACCTTTAAGAGAATAGAAGGGCCGGCATGTGTGTATGCTGGGGAGTGTGTGGTTGAGCGAGAGTGATGGTGATTATCTTCTTTATGTATCTGTTATGTGTACTGTCCATCCAGATAAGGAGATGAGCGTGTATACGTGTGAGTAACCCGGATAATAGAAGGTGCTCTTCAGCCAAACAGCTCCTGTGCTGTGAGAGCATTAACAACTACTGTAAGAAAGGATGTGCACGTGTTTTTCAGCTCACAGAATTTTTTGTTAAGAGAGGCATTCAGATTTAGCCTCAGAAGAATAGGAGCGATATTCCACTACTGCCTCGTTAAATGGAAATAAATGGACCTGGGTTAAAGTATATGTCCATGTATGAAATTGCTTCTACAGTATGTTTGTGTGTGCTGTGTATCAGGATAATAGCCCTCCTATATTCCTACTGTATAGTAACTCCTGTCAAAGTGACAAAAAGCACCTCTGTTCACCGTGCTGCTGATGTTGCAGGTTAGAGCCTCAGGTTTTATTTCTCAGAGAGAGAGAGAGGGGGGGGGGGGGGGGGGGGGTGGAGAAATGGGCATACACATGTATATATAAATAAACTGCAACCTCTGGGGTTCCACCACCCACCATCTTTTTTTGCTCTGCATCTACTTAACACCCCCAGTGAACTTTGTGATTCATCCTGTTATTTGCTATTATTATTAGGGGTTTTATCTGTGGTCTGATCCTGTTTGTCCCGTCCCTCTAAATGCTGCCAGTAGCTGCTAAGGTCAGGGATGTTGGTCCTTTTGTTAAGTCAGCCGATGTCGCTGCTGCTGCTTCATCCGCCGCTCTGCCTCCATCTCTACATCCTCCTCCTCCTTGCCTGAAAGATATCCTAAATTAACTGTCTCTGTTTGTATTTCAAATACTGCATTAGACACAGACCAGTATGTAATTATCTTTGTAATGAAGTGCAGGACTATAAGCAACTTTACTTTTTTGCTTTTGTGTCACAAACATTTAAACACATATGACATCCATGGTGTGTAATGCATGCAGCATTAAAAACACCTGTTCTATCTCACACAGGCTTTGCCCTCTAATTTTGCCCACACTCTGCTCGACCACTGCAATAATAATAATAATAATAATAATGAATTGAATTTATATAGCGCTTTTCATAGACTCAAAGTCGCTTTACAGGGAAGAATTACAAGTAAGGAAAATACAGCATAACATGAGGAAAGGGGAGGAAAACCTCGGCAGTAAGCACATACAACAAGATTCAACACATGACTTGCAACATGGGAGGGAAATGGGGGGGAATGGGGGGTGGAGGTAACCCAGACATAGGCAAGCACAGAGCCATAGAGATAGTGTCTTTCTCTATCACTCTGGGCAAACAGCCATCAGAGCAGGCAGAGCACTGCAGAGCTTTATGATGAAATTTGCATGTACTTGCATGTAGCCTATCAGGACAAGCCCAGTCTTTCCCATGGCGCCCATATGCCTACAAGCCTACATAAGTCAGTTAGGGGATCCGTCTGTACTGTAAAAGTTAGTTACAATGCACACCTTTCAGTCTTTGTTGTAATGTGTATCAGTGCATGAAAGATCTCTGCTCTGTGCAGCCTGCAAATGTACTAAACAGCAGGGGGGCTGTCGTGAAAGCCTCATGTTGTTGCGCTTCAGCCTTCCGCATGTGAGCAACGTCTAGAGCTGACACGCAAGACCTCATGCATGTCTCATGCAGTGTAGTTAACTCTCCTCACAACTGTCAGTGTGTTTGTAGCTGATAAATATTCTCTAAAGATGAAGGGAGTCTGCAAGGAATTCATCTGTATTTACTGAACTTTTGAGGCATATTTCATATATTGTTATTATCATGCCAATATTGTGATCACTATTACCGCAGGCTGGGGTCCAAACACTGCATGTGCTCTATTGGAAATGCTCAGAATATTACTTAAAACTTTAATTTGATCAAAGATCTCAGGTGAATGATGCTCTCAAGTGCTTTCAAATTGTGTGAAGGATTGTATGCTCCCTTATGCACTGGACCATTTTCAACACTGTTTAGCACATGAAGCTTTCTCTAAATAAACTCTAATCCTAAAACTGCCATCCAGCTAAACAATGATGTTCTTCTTAGATCCAGAAAAGTTGACACTTTAGAGACAAGGTTTTTATCTGTTTTGTTTTGTTACATCAAATAAATCAAAGATAACAAATGACTCTGAGGCAGAGACCCCTCTGTTATAAATCATTTGAACACTCTGAATCAAAGCATAATTAGTTTTCTTCAAGGAAGGCTTGTATATAACAGTAAAAAGAAGAGGCAGCTATGTTGCGATTGTAATCAGAGAAATACCACCAGTTTAATTACCACTTTGAATCCTGGCTGTTTGGGAAATAAAGGAGGCCGGCTCTCAGTAGTAAACTCTTCAGTTCTACACAGTGTAATATTATCTGTAGTTGATTGACGGCAGTATTCAAGGTCACTGTGAAAACTGTGTACTGTTGTACAGTGGCTGGCATTTCATCTCGTATTTAGAAATGAATCCCCGACATAAAAAAAAAGAACGGAAATATGTTTCAAACACGTGATTGATTCTCCTCATCCTGAACAAGCTTTTGCCCTGTGGAGAAAGTATTGTTGTTCAACTTTCAAAGAGGTAAATTTAATTTAATTAAAACAATGTACAATTAAAGCATGTAAATGATACACTTGGCTTTGCTTAAAGCAAGTAATAGTCATAGTCATAGTCAAGTCATTATGTTTGAAGAGTACTTTCAGTGGTTTAAAATTATACAGAAATGTCTGCATTCTTAGCAAGAATCTCGAAGTAAGCACAACTGTAACAGGATAGATCTGTATCATCACCTTCACACTAATTGACACTGGATTGCTGGTGGTTGTGTGTGCCCCGCAGTCTAAAGGCTGAGTTAGGCTTCCTGAAGGCTGAAGGGTATTGCTGAGACTTGTTGGTCAACTGAGAAACTGCAGGCCCTCTGCAAAGAACTGCAATAGGTGTTACACAATGCTGCACTGGGACCATGTCCTTTTACAATGTGATGATTGCAGTACTATCGAGGCCAACACTAAAATAGGGTAGGGGAAAATACAAAAGCTTGCCATAACAGTAGTGCACTAAAAATCCATTATCCTCTCACACTGAGTAACAATAATTTATGTGAACATTTTATTCGCTAAATGTGATGTTTTGCTGATGGCGTGCAGGGTCATCGGCAGAGCAGCTGCCCTAAGTTGGCAGTTTTGTTACCTTTGGACAGAGTCAGGCTACCTAGTTTCCACTGTTTCCAGTCTTTATGCTAAGCTAAGCGGCTGCATACATATATAGCGTACAGATATAAGAGTGGTATCGATATTCTAGCTTAAAGCTTTATTTATACTTCTGCATAAAATCTACGCCGTTGCTACATGCGTAGGTACATGGAGACACAAACCTACGCCGGACTCTATGCCGTAGCCTGACGTGCACCTCTCGAAAAATGTAACTACACGTCGCCGCAACGCACGTCACTCTGTTGTGGCTTGGTAGCATTGCATTTCTCACTGCTCATTTGCTGGTTCTCCTTCTCCATAAACAACATAAAATCAAGGAGAGAGTTAACTTTTTCTGCTACAGATTTTCTACCGTGGTCAGAAGGCACAAGGGAGACATGTTTCTCTCTCTGTGACTCTAGAGTCACTACTAGCTCCGAAGATTATCGCCATCAGGCCACTTACGTAGGCTACTGCGAAAGCTCTGCGTGGAGCCTCTGCAGAACCATAAATCAAGCTTAACTCTTGGAGAAAGCAGATAAGCTTATTTCCCAAAATGTCAAACTTCCTTTTAACCAAGGACAAACTTTGGCAGTGGTTCCCTAAGTAGGGGCCAAGAGATTTGTTTATTTCCAATTTATATTATTCTGTGTTTTTAATGATATATATATAATCACGTTCAAAAATAAATAAGTTTGGGCACCAGTGAACTATGACACTCTGCTGCATGAAAAGGTTGCTAATGTGCCTTTCCAGAATGTTGCTATCCAGATCACACTGTAGATTATATTAGCTCTACAGTAGGCATAAGGGTGGTCCAGACGCACTCTAGATCACAACTCGCTGTGTGTAAAGATCCAGCACATTTGACCCGTCTGAGATTCGCTCCTGTCTGCTGAACTGTGCTGTCAAATCAGATTCCAACATACAACAGGGATAACCTATTTAGAGAATAATCCTTGTTTCATAAAACACATTTATGTGTCAGTCATGCTCTGAACCATTTGGGAGGTTTGGGCTGTCTGGGCTCTGCGTGCGTAGCTGAGAGATGATATTGCACTTAACATGGTTTTTGTTCCCTGCAGTGACATGTTCTCAGCTGACATCCTGTAGGATTTACTCCACGTGATTACAATTTTACCGCAGCCCATCTTCTCCTCCTCACTTGACCTCCTAAATAAAGCAGCCTGAGAGCTCAATCCGTTAATATCACTCAAGCACAGACATATCTTGTGACAGTTACAGAAATGAGCTTTTAAATTGTTATTGAGGTACACCGTTATATCATTTGCTTCATGTGAACATCCACAATTTGTCTGAGTGAATGAGCGAGAATGTGTTGTTGAATTATTTTTTCTTCCTAATGTATTCAACAGTTTTCCCCACCAAGAGCTGTATCCCCTCAAACTGTTTCATTAGAGAGCTCAGTGTAACATAATGGACTACAAAATTACAGTTCTGGGGCAAAACCTGAGTGCTTGTAATTGTCTTTGGTTAAAATTAAAGAATCTACTTGTGTATCAGCTTCCAAAGCCCATGTCAATTTATCTCCAATAAATATTTAATGTTTCCGGTATCTTTACTCATGCTGTCATCAAGATTTGTTTTTCTGCCCTGAGAAACAAATTTAAAGCGGCTAATTGCTTTCTCTCTCATACTTGATGATGTCTCTGAGCGACCGTTTTTCTGATGCCGATTGTGTTTTTTAATAACAAATGGATCTATAAGTAAAGATCGGAGGCTGGTAGCTTACCACAGTGACGAATAAATCTTGACAGCGTTATTGAGGGATATATTTTTTTCGGGGATGTTGAAAGATTTCATCTGGCGAGTCTTGTGAGTGGATACCAGTGAGAATTGTATCGATACAATGCGTCTGAGGGCGTGCTGTACTGTTTTTTTTTTTTTTTTTTACTGCCCCAGTCTTCCATAATTAAAGGCATACTATGCAAGATTTGTACCTTAATATAACAACTTC
This sequence comes from Gymnocephalus cernua, assembly GCA_023631565.1. Classification (NCBI taxonomy): domain Eukaryota; kingdom Metazoa; phylum Chordata; class Actinopteri; order Perciformes; family Percidae; genus Gymnocephalus; species Gymnocephalus cernua. Next base: position 8,865,681 of record CM042441.1, read on the forward strand.
GAAGTCATTTCGATGGTAAACGAACTCGTAGTAGGGCGAATCATCCCGATAGCAAAGCAGGGGGCGACACCGCTGGCAAAACCAGCAATGCAGGTTTGAGAGGTGGCGCCCCGCCAAATCTCGCGAGAATCACGACTTGCCTTATGGCATGACATCACATACATCAACAACATATATGAAGCAGTCTCTATGGAAGACACTAGCACGCATTTCAGATGTGAATCATGGCAGAGTCGATGAAGAAAACGAAGAAAGCGCGGTCGGAAGAGTCAAGGAAAAGAAAACAAGACACTGACCAGGTGAGGAACCAGACAAGAGTCCCACTCGGTCAGGCTTTCACTCGTTGGCGAGAGCTAGAAAGCAGCAAAGGTAACATTAAATACAAGTACTCCACAGCGACTCTAGGGGTCGCTGTTTGACAAAAATGGAAACTGCATAGTATGCCTTTAAAGGTATAATTCATGTTATGTTCCCGAACCTGGTGAGCAGATTCCCTCATGTAAAGACTTTGTGCTTGTTACCGTTATGCTTGTCTCCTTTGGGGGGGATTTCTTTACATAGGCAGCTGGTAGAGAAACTGTTGACATGACTGCGACATCAAACAGACCTGAATATCATCTCTCCACCCTTTTCCCTGAAGTCCTCGTTTCACATGAACTCCTTAATTGGAAATATACAGTATGAACATATGGAAATAATAGGACCTTTTTCTTTTTTCCTTAAAAGCAGTCTTGTGTAACTTTTGAAAGAAGAAATAACAGCTTCCTCTTACAATTTTAAAGGGTTTTTTTTACGAGTAATTGAACCCACATTTGCTCAGTTCGGTGGTCTGGTATGATCAGTGGCTTTTTGTGACTAATGTTAGCAAACTTTAAATAGATAGTTCTGGTTAACTGACATTACTGAGTCAGTTCAGTAATCAGACTCATCTCTGCTTGTGCTACTGTTACACTACATTTTAGAGCTTTGAATTTTGAATTTTTGATTTTTCAGTGTGTAACATTTATTCAATCATTTGTGGCCCCCCAAAAAAATCCTGCAATGGAGTGAAAAATGTCGTGTCCCAAGCATGTACACTAGTCAATAATGGTGCAAAAATGATGAATAATGTCAGTGTCTGAAATATCAGTTTATTGCTCATTGTGAATTATTGATTTACGGGGATGAATCGGGAATAGTGAATGAATGGACAAAGAAGTTCAAACACAGCCATGCTTGTGGTCCTTTTCCCCTCAATCCTCTGGATTATGTTTGTGATATGCTCACTGTAAAACTTGTCACTGTAAATATACAGTAAAATACTGGCAGTAGCTTCGCCAGTAAACTACTATATTTACAGTAACCATACTGTTTTTAAAGTTTAAGGTATTTTACTGGAAATAGACATACAGTTTTTTTTATATACTGGCAGCAGTGTAATTCTGCCTTTTCCTTTATTTTCCCAAGATGCATTGCAATTAACAGTAAATACCTGTAATCTGTAACATTCGCAGAGTGCTGTAATATTATTATTTTCTTCCAGAATGCATTGGCATTTACAATATGATTCTGTATAACGTTAAAACAGTAAGATACTATGAGATTTTAGCTGTGAATTTACATCAAAGGTTTACAGTGCATAGTGATACTGCATGACCCTGCCATCTCTGTGTAAAAAAAAAGTGTGAGGGTATTTTTCTACATCTTTTGCATGACCTCAGGTCATGGTCAGGAAGGACAAGTATCTCCCCTTCCCCCTTATGGCTGTAAAGCCTTTTAGGGTGCAAAGACTGCATTCAAAACTAGAATAAAGGACTGACCACAAGCAGAAATCTTACCTTAACACTATGCGGCTAGTTAAGTGTTTTGTGTTTGTGGATGTCAGGGTCCAGCGGGCATTCTGCACTGAGAAGGGCTGGTGGTTGTCTCATGATAGGCTGAAGTCCATGCATATGAGTTACAATAGGCAACAGTATCAAAGAGTAGTTTGCTTACAATATAATAGAGATTTAAGGGGTAATATGCATGGTGTAATACTGCATAAACACTAGACTGTGGCATCCACTAGGGACATTTTCAAAACAGCCACTTCTGCATGTTTTATCTGTAATTTCAGTTTCATTGCTTCTGGCATTGCATTTTATGTTAATCTATACCAATTCTTAAAAAATTCACTGAGGCTCCAGGGCCTGTAATATGATGAATTTTGTTTATGGATGGGAAAGCTGGACAGTTTAAAAACTGTGATAGAAAGTGACCAGACATTGAAAGTGAGGAGAAATAATGTCTGTGTCTCCATATAAACGGAAACAGTGGTGCTGGTGCTGTTAGCATCAGTAAAGTCACTCTGACATGCGATTATTAATTATTCATCTGTGCAATACAATCCCAAATTGCTACTCCCTTTTCCTTCCTATATCACAGAGTACCAGTCATTAGTGTAGCATGATGAATAAAACAGCCTTTCTGCCATGAGTATGCCTCGGTACATTTAAAAAACATTAAGATGATGCACTATTCTAAAGCTCTGAAGCTTGAGATTTTTTTATCTACAAATACCAACTCATAAACTGCCTGTGAGGATATGAGGCATCAAAGCTATAGTGCGTAGATTCTGTCTCCCCCATGAGGACCTCTAAGTAATGACAACAACACTGTTGGCGCGTCCACATGATACAAGCCTTTCTCGATCGTGCAGCACTCACTTTTTTACCTGCCCTTTTACCTGCTGTTAAAAAAAATCAAGTCTTGGCTGTTTGGCTGGTGTCATTAACATGCTCTTTTCATCCGCGTCTCAGCGTGGTGGTGGAGAGGTATTTGTTGTCTGGGCTCAATTTACACTTTACAATCAAGTTTTTGTCCTTTCGCGCAACTAATTTGAAGTAATGGGCATACTTCCACCCCTAAAAGGACATCTTAAAGTGTAACTTTTGCCAAAATGCAACCTAGGGTCTTTTTGTGAATGTTCGTGAGTCAAGCGTTCCTTTAAAAGCATATTTAGGACGGAATCGCCACTTTTAAGATTTACCGTATTCTCGTTTTTCGGTCAAATGGCCTTTTGAATGGGAGAGCTAGGGGCACTTTCATGCTAGCCTCAAAATAGCTATTTTTAAACACTAAGAAGGCTCGACACAACATGAAACTTTGCTTGAAGGATCTCCAGGGGCTCTACACCTTAACTACACCGGTTTACAAGGGATATACTAAATCTTTTGCTGCTTGTTTTGATATTGACTAGTTTTGACTGCCGAGATGGCAGCGACCGGAAACAACAAGAGCTACGGTGAGTTGTTCAAAACCTTTCTTTTTAGTAAACTCTGTGTACACAAACAATGTTCTCAATGCTTTCGTTAATGTGTAGAGCCCCTGGAGATACTTCAAGCAAAGTTTCATGTTGTGTTGAGCCTTCTTAGTGTTTAAAAATAGCTATTTTGAGGCTAGCATGAAAGTGCCCCTAGCTCTCCCATTCAAAATGCCATTTGACCGAAAAACGAGAATACGGTAAATCCTAAAAGTGGTGATTCTGTCCTAAATATACTTTCAAACTAAAGTTTGACTTGCGTACATTCACAAAAAGTGAAGTGTCACGCTTTAAGTTGTGGCTCTGACATGTTATGGTATGGTGTTATGGTAAACGGACGTTAGATTTGTTATTCTCTCCTAACGTTATGCAGATAGTTGAAGAACCAGTAACGCAAGTAACGCGGTAATAATAAGTAACTGTAATGTGATTACTGAGTTATCAACAGTAACGCGTTAACTTACCCCCAACACTGTTTGGCAATGGCTTGAATGTATCGGACGTTCATTAATATTAAAAAGTTATGCACTAAAGCTTTAAAAATCTCTATTTAATATTATTCCTGGTATTTAAAAGACAATTTGAGCAAAGTAACTTCAACATCTCAAAGAATAAATAAAACACAAATAATGTTCCTACTGCGTATGTTACAATTGTTTTAACTTTTTACACCCAAAGGATCTTCATTGTCATTGCATTTATTGAAACAGAACTTCCCCTTACTGCCACCATGTCCCATTTTTTACTGTTCACTCTCAAAGGAGCTGTAGATCACTGAGACAACAGGAGACAAGAGACTAAAATGCTTTTAGAGCAGTAAAAAGTGCATTTTAAACAGCCGGCGGTTACAATTTCATCTGATACTTTTTTTTTTGACTTACAGTACGAGGACACTTGAAATAAATATCTTTCTTCTCCCAGCTCCTATACCTGAGAAGCGTCCGTTATTAAGACAATTCATCACTGTCATCTATAAGTCACAAAGACCTCGTACACACTTTTGTTATAAAATTGTCCTCCCCTCCTCTTCTCTTCCTCATTTTTCCTCCCTTCTGCTTCCAGTGGATTGTTAAGGCAGTCCTTTCCTTTCCAGCCATTTGGGTCCCAATTACGGGCAGGGTCCACCGTCAGGGTGATCCATCAACTAGTCACATGTATATCACATATGCAAATAAAGGCATGTGAGCATCATCTGCCATACATGTCAATGAAATGTCTCTGCAGTGCACTATGAGGAGATACAGTGGGAAGATACTGTAAAGACACATCACCAGCAGGGAGAGCATTTGATTATATTCAGATACAGTCACTAAATTTAACAGTGGGAATGCTAGCCATATTAATGTAATTCAACACTATGGAACATTTATATATTCATTACTTATTATTATATTATTTGAATTCATACTTATCCAGTAGCCAGTGCTGAACTTACAATTTGGGAAATTGAAAATCCAAAAACAAGAGGAACAATGTAAAACTGAGCATTTCTCTTAACGAAAGTGCAAAAACGTAAGTGTGATATCTTTTTTTAAAAGATGCTGTGAAATAGTTATTTGCTTATTCTTTCCTTCTAAATGTCACACAGTTTTTTCTTACAATTCCGAGAAGCCTTTGCCCCTCATGAAATCTCTAATCCAAAAGATACTTTTACTGTTGCTTGTAGCATAACAGTTTATATTTTGTTTATTTTGCATCCTCTTGAGAGCATAACATATTGGATGTTTACCTGCTGTAAATAATTTGCACAAAGGATTAACAGTGTGGCCAAGTAACTGTGTACTGCATGTGATGCGGACGCATTTCTTGTGGCTGTGTTTGTGTGCAAATGAGCAAATGCATGATGCACGGCCTGTCAACAGCCATTGATCCATAACATTTCCTGCAGTAAAAGTGTGTGTAAAAGTGTGCATGCTTATTTATTTGTTTTTGTTTTTTACCATTATGCACCATGATAAATGTGCAAAATACACACATTTGTTTAGTCCTGCATGCTATAGCACCTATGAGCATCTACTGTATATCTATGGTCGTGCGCAAGTGTGTGTGTGTGTGTGTGTGTGTGTGTGTGTGTGTGTGTGTGTGTGTGTGTGTGTGTGTGTGTGTGTGTGTGTGTGCTGCACATGATGGGTCATAAAACAAACCTGATAGGCCCCGGCCCCGTTGGTGAGCACATTATCATCAGCTGGCCCGAGACTTTTATGGCCTGCCACACCTCTCAGCCGTACCCACGCTCACTGGTGTTTTATGAGTGCTGCTCCCACATACAACACAGCAGAAACGGTGCAGAGAAAGGGTGGGGGGCTAAGGTGTAAATTATAGACTGCCGGCTGTGGTGAAGGTACCGGAACAATCACAGAGCTCTTGGCTCGTGAAATATGTGTCCCCTGATGGAGAGGGAATGATGAGGCAAGGGGATAACATAGAAACTACAGCATCAACTGACATTTCACTAACAAGATCAGCATCGTCAAGCAAAATGTGTGGAACATTACTTTTAGACATGAGAGGCCTGTGTACAAATGAATGATCCAACAGTGATTAGAGGCTGAGACTGTGCATCAGGGGTTAGTGTGAACTGGAGGGTTTAATGATTTAGTGCCGTGTTTGGCTCATCAAACTAAATGTCTCTCAATTTCCATTTATCTTGAACTTTACAGTTGAGGAACATCTCTTGGCCAGGGACGCAGGTAGTCCGACCCAGATACTGTGCAGTCTGATTAATTATTTTGTCTCTGATCTTGGTCTAATTCCAGCTCAACTACGTGTGTAGTTGCGATAGCAGCAGCCTAAATTATGGTGTATTTTAAAAATATATATAAATTAGTCTGTGTTTGTCCCTATTGGGACCTGATGCCTTATTCTGCTCCTGTGCCAAAACGCTGCGAGGTCATGTCCCTACAGTCATGCTGATATTTGGGAGATTATGGGATCAGCTGAAATTAGGACGCTGCAGCTACCGTGGCTTTTGACTTACAGTAGAATTATGACGTGTTGTGTATGCTCACGCACAACATGCACACACACCATTATCATCATCATCATTGTCTTTGTTATATAATGTGTACTTTTGGTTTAAAGATACTTTTACACAGTAGTAGTGGACAGGGCCGTTTGAAGGAATTTGGGGGCCCCAAGCAAAATGGACATGGAGGCCCCCGCCCCACACGCACGCAAAGCCTACAGGAACCACAGCATAGCCATAAAGTTTAAGACTTTAACACTTTATATAAATAAAAAAGTAGGGCTGTCAATTGATTTAAAAAATGTAATCGAATTAATTACAGACTATATATAATCAACAATATGACCTAATATGCTGAGGAAATAAATTCAAAAGGGTATTTTACAACACCTACGAATGCACCGCGAGGCTCTAGATTACCAGCTTCATTGAACGCACCGTTTCTCGTCCGTGTTCCGACAACAGCAGAAAGTCAAACTTTAGCGTTAGCTGTCAGCAGCATTTTAACCGTGTTTAATCCAGCTACTAGCTAGCAGAAGGCTAACGTTACCTGCTGTTGAGATGTTAAGCTGTTATGTTTCTGCGCACTCTGTTCTCTTAATAGGCTACATCCATGGTCTCGCTCCTTCATTTTACAGTTGTATAGTGTTTAGAACGGCTCCGGGTGAAAGGTCAATATGGAATGGATTAATTGCGATACATTTTTTTAACACACTAATTTTTCTCTGATTAATTAATCGAAATTAACGCGTTATTTCGACAGCCCTAAAAAAAGGTTTGCAGTGCATAAACTGCTGTTGCATAAACTGTGCACGTAGAAATTTGACAGGCACTACTGTATATTAAAAATTCTGAAATGTCCATGGGCAAAAGTCACTGGTATTTACACAGTTTGGTGGGAATTCAATAGTGATTTGCACTGTTTTTTTTCTAACAATATGACAGCATACACTTATCAGTTTAAACTCTGGGCTGTGCAGGATATCAGCTATAATTATAGAGCTTGTGGTGGTACCTTGTGCTATAGAGGAAACATCAGCACTGAGAAGTGATGCATCTGTTGATGTTGAGGATGAAGTTGATGGTGTAGCTGGGAAAATAATTGAAAAAAAAATCTAAAATTACCTGTGAAGTACGTTTTACCATTTCACTGTTAGCATATTGAAAGAGGTCACTATTAACAGCTCAGCTCAGTGAGAGAAATTCACTCTACCGTCATCAGTGGAGGTATCCTTAGGAAGAGCCTGAGGGCTGAGACATTTAAGCAAAGCACCTTGAGGGAGAAAGAACAGATGGTAACACTGTATAATAACAATCATTAATAGATGGTAAATTGATAGTTAATTAATATTTAGTTAATTGTCATTTAACTGTTAGCAAACAGTCTTTTTACTGTTAACAAACAATGAAATTATAATTAAATGTTTACTAATTATTAGTAGTGCTGTAAATTAACAGTTTATTGTAACACACATTATATCTATCATATAATATATTAGGTATCGGGTAATGATTAAACATTTTTTGTAAACTTTTAAGAAACCATTTTTAAAACATCTATAAACATTACATAGATATACGGATCAGATATTCCTAACACTTTGTTAAGGGTTACTAATGCTTAAAAACATCCCAAGCTAATGTTTGATGCACGGAATTTATTGTGTGGTTTTCCTAACCCCATTTGGTAAATAGATGATCACGGTAGAATAGTTAGTATAGCATGCTAACGTTATGCCACTTTCATCAAAACCTATTACAAAGCTATAGCAATGTCACATCATTAAATACGATAATCAGTGATTCTGGAACAGATCTGCGTCTTCCTTATCCCGTTAAAAAACATATGACAGCAGTATGTAACCATATTCCGTCCGAAGTTGCACTAACTGTTCGTTACAAGCAGCATTTGCAGTCAGGCAGGTTACAGGTAACGTTAGCTAACTTAAACATATTTTTGCTAGCCTACCTGCTGCAAAATTACACCAAGACAAGTAGAGCTATTTTATCCAGTGTAATTTATCACTTACCACTATCTTGTTTTTTCTTATCCTCCTCTTCCTTTCTGTTCTTCCTTTTCTGGCTTCCTGAATCATAATTCCGCTTCATGATGACTGCCGACAGAGGTTTTGTATTCTGCCGGCAGCAGAGATCACGAGAGGGGCCCCTAGAGGGGGATCCCGATAACAGTGTCATTGCACTTTACTGCATTGACTATCAAAGGGGCGCTCACAGTTTGTCGTTGCATTTGCATTGTCTTGGGGCCCCCAGGCCAGCTCGGGGCCCCAAGCAATTGCTTGGTTTGCTTGCCTTGTCGCGACGGCCTGGTAGTGGAAAGTAACCAAGTATACTTACACAAGTACAAATTCTGTAAGTAAAATGTTGAGGCACTAAAAAGTAAAAAGATACTTAAACTTTACTTTCATTGACTGCTTCCATTGTATGCTAGGCCTACTTTATACTTCTACTTCACTACATTCCAGGGGAAAATATTGTACTTTATACTTTATTTGACAGCTACAGTTACTTTGTAATTTGCAAATAATTTTTAATAATAATTTAATAAGTTTTTAGTGATGCATTGTTAAAATGATGTGTAGTTCTATATTATTTTACCTTTACTCTGGATACTTAACTGTAAGTAGCCTTTGCTGTTAATACTTTAATATAATTAGTAATTTGAATGAAATAACAATATGCATGTGTGACTTCAGTCTATATCCACGACCTTCCACTTCCAGGATTGCTCCGTGGCTGCCGGAAATTCCACTGTATGCCCTTCTTTTCGGCCAGATGTCCGTTACCTTAAGCTTTCTTTGTGTTGGAATTTTAAACTCCAGTGAATTTATGAGGACTATGGTTAACTGCTCCTCAGATCTCTGCAGGGTAAATCCAGACAGCTAGCTAGACTATCTGTCCAATCTGAGTTTTCTGTTGCACGACTAAAACTACTTTTGAAAGTTCACGTTCCACCAAAACAAGGTCCTTCCCGAGGCTATTTTCCAGCGGCACTGGGGCTCAGCTCGGCGCTTAGCACCACCCGAGATGATTGTGATTGTTTTAAAGAAATGCCAATAAACCAGAGGACATTTTTCTCCCATCCCAGAATGCTGTGTAGACTGGCCAGACCCCCCCTCCGCAGCACTGTGGAAGAAGGTCTGGCAAAGCGAGACTAGTGTGACTTTGACAACAGTACTTACCTAACGTAATATGAGTATTTTCAAAGTAGTGAAGGATATAAATATTTCTTCCACCCCTGTTTTTACAAATGTATGGGCGTTTCTGACACTATGCTGTAACTTCTGATAGCAGCCAGATTATGCGATTTAAAGCAGATATGTAAGGATCTGCAAAATGCCATACACATTGTTGTTGTTGATACTGTCAAGATAAACCTCTTTAGAGCATATTGTGCTGCTTTTTACACTGCCCCCTTGTGGGTTAAGTTTAAAAAGGCAAGCTTCAATGAGCTGCGAGTCGCTTATAATGATTGTTTGCACATACCACTCAGAAAACCAAGGTGGTGTAGTGGGAGTCAATTGTTTTGTCAAGCAGGAGTTACTACCTTCTCTGCTTTACTGAGGAATCTAATGTATAAATGTATTGGTCGCCTGAATTCTTCTTGTAACTCTGTCATTTTACAACTGATTGACTCAAGGTTCAGTGCTGTGCGATACCAGTCACCCTTATGGGATTACTGGTATAGCTGTCTATTTTTTTTTTTGGATCTGTCCTTTTTTTTTAACAGAGTTGTTTTTTTGTTTTGTTAAATGGACCATGAGTCTAATAATAAAGGCTATCTATCTATCTATATAAATTACTTGCTATCTTCTGCATTATTGATATTGGTTCATTAAGGTGAGATTAATTGTCTATTGGCAACCCAATTGGCCAGAGATACCAGTGCTGAGTTGTAGTGCTGCTGGGGTCTTTACTGTCACCATGAAGGATGCCACACCTCTTGTCTTCTTGCACCGCCTCAGTAATTCCAATTCAATTGAACAACTTTATTAATCCCACATGGGGCATTTAGTTAAGAGCAGCTACAAATACACACATAAAAAACAGCACACAAGGCTACATGTAGACCTACACCCTAGAGAGCAGACAAACAATAATCAAAAAATATATTTTATCCATTTAAAAGTCAAATTGTAGAAGGGATAAAAGACTTGAGTGGTGATTAGTTTTAAAAGCAGGTAAAATATAACGACATCTTAATGGCAACAGAGATAATTCACTCTGAAGAATCATAATGTTGATCCCAACCTGTAGGCCACACAACTCACCTCACACATGCACTATTCCAAGGAGATGCTTGGCAAAGAAATAAACCACCATCAGTTACAGTAAGTGGGAAATATGGACATTTGCTGGTTTTTACTAAGTCTACCACATTAATTTGAGACTGTGCAGTGTCAAACTGCTTTGTAAAGGCCCCAAAAAAAACTGTGGCAATGCTGAGTCATCACCCTAATCATCAATGCCATCCATCCCTCTCTGTTTTGCTGTGTGCACCACAACAACATCTGCAGTGTATGATCCCTGTGATGATACTCAGAAATCAGTCAGCAGAGAGACACCCTGTTACCCAGAGGGGAAGGAATCAATCATCCAGAGGAGTGAGCCTGGTTATTTAGCTGCGACCCAGCTTACTGTAGTAAATGTGCATAAAACCCTCCACCCATGGATCGTGTGCCTTCAAGGGACAACGTGTTTGACAGAGCGCCATCGAGTCTATAAAGAGGGACCACAGTCCAGTGAGAGTGAACCGCCTCGGGATTGTTTTCAACGTGAGCAGAATGTTAAGAGTAAAGCATAAAAAAATAATGAGCATGTTATTTGTCTTTCTTTGCTAATGTCTAAATCCTCAATGTTTTGGGTTTTTACAGCCCAAATCTTTACTGTTTTGAATCACTCTTGCCACTCTCATCAGCCTTGTTTCCAGCCGCAGCAGACAGCTGTTTTCAATGAAATAACTGCAATAAGCCAACTGTACCTATCTATCTGCCCAGCGTGATATAGGACACAGACAATTAAGACTAAATTTAGCAGCTAAAGAGCCAGATATTTCCCACAGGTTAGACCAGAGTAGAGATAAAAGGAGAGTGAATATTGGACTTAGAGTCTTCAGATAGCCAGAAACACGCAGTTGTTACACAACACATTCACTATATTCAATTCAATTCAATTTTATTTATAGTATCAAATCATAACAGGAGTTATCTAAAGACACTTTACAGATAGAATAGGTCTAGACCACACTCTATAATTTACAAAGACCCAAGAATTCCCGACATTCCAGGAATTCCCCCAAGAGCAAGCATAAATGCAACAATGGCAAGGAAAAACTCCCCTTTTAGGAAGAAACCTCGGACAGACCCAGGCTCTTGGTAGGCGGTGGCTGATGCAGCCGGATGGGGGCAATAACAGTCACAGAACAGATAATGAAATAGAATTGTGAAATTGTGGTTGTAGGAGTGTAGCAGGTGACAGCATGGCATAGCAGGGAATTGCAGCAGAGTCCCAGCCACAGCTGGAACCATGATTTTGGTGCCATCCTAATCACGGGACATCATCCTGGGTGAAAAGAAACAAAGACTCCGGGGAGCAAGCTCCCAGATTTAGGTTAGTAACACGTATTTCTTGGACATGGATGCACAGAAATGGGAACATAGAGGAGAGAGAAGCTTAGTGTGTCAAAGGATGTCCCCCGGCAGTCTAAAACTAAAACAGCATAACTAAGAGAGACAGGCTAAAGAGAGGTGCCTGGTCGGGCTCTGAACTCTCCCCAGCCGGATCGGGTTGTATCGGCCTGCCTCCCTCTACTTTGATTATGTCATTGATTATATGATAGATGCATCTAACGACTATGAAGAGAAGCAGGTGGGCCGGGTTAGGTGGACGCTGCAACTCCTCACTCCCTAACTATGAGCTTTATCGAAGAGGAGAGTTTTAAGTGTACTCTTAAATGTGGTGACGGTGTCTGCCCCCCGGACCCAGACTGGGAGCTGGTTCCACAGGAGAGGAGCCTGATAGCTGAAGACTCTGGCTCCCGTTGTACTTTTAGAGACTCTAGGAATCACAAGTAACTCGGCATTCTGGGAGCGCAATGCTCTAGTGGGACAATAAGGTACTATGAGCTCTTCAAGATATAATGGTGCTTGACTGTTTAGAGCGTTGTAGGTCAGGAGAAGGATTTTAAATTCAATCCTGAATTTTACAGAAAGCCAATGCAGAGAAGCTAATACAGGTGAAATATCTCTTTTCTTAGTTCTTGTCAGAACACGTGCTGCAGCATTCTGGATCAGCTGGAGAGTCTTAACGGTTTTATTTGAGCATCCTGATAATAAGGAATTACAGTAGTCCAGCCTGGAAGTAACAAATGCATGGACTAGTTTTTCAGAATCGTTTTGAGATAGGATGTTCCTAATTTTGGCAATGTTACGAAGGTGAAAAAAGGCTGTTCTTGAGGTTTGTTTTAAGTGGGCATTAAAGGATAGATCCTGATCAAAAATAACTGCTAGATTTTTGACAGTAGTGCTGGAGGCCAGGGCAATACCATCCAGAGTAACTATATCTTTGGATAATGAGGTTCGGAGGTTTTTAGGGCCCAGCACAATCACCTCAGTTTTGTTTGATTTTAACATCAGAAAATTGTAGGTCATCCATGCTTTTATATCTTTGATGCATGCTTGGAGTTTAGTTAACTGACTGGTTTCGTCTGGCTTAATTGATAGGTATAGTTGGGTGTCATCAGCATAGCAATAACATGGTTAACTTTAGAGTACCTGGAGGATTTATCATTAATATTAATAAATTGAGATCGATCAGATAAATAGGACTTAAACCAGTTTAGTGTGATTCCTCTAATGCCAACTAAGTGTTCCAGTCTCTGTAACAGGATGGTATGGTCAATAGTGTCAAAAGCAGCACTAAGATCTAGTAAGGCAAGTATGAAGACAAGTCCTTTGTCTGAGGCAGTTAGAAGGTCGTTAGTAATTTTCACCAGTGCTGTCTCTGTGCTATGATGCATTCTAAATCCTGACTGAAAGTCCTCAAATAAACTATTGCTATGTAGAAAATCACATAACTGATTGGCGACTACCTTCTCAAGGATTTTGGAGAGGAAGGGAAGATTAGATATAGGTCTATAGTTGGCTAAAACCTCAGGATCTAGGGTGGGTTTTTTCAGAAGAGGTTTTATCACAGCTACTTTAAATGACTGCGGTACATAACGTGTTAGTAAAGATATATTAATCATATCTAGTAATGAAGTATTAACCAGTGGTAGCGCTTCTTTAAGTAGCTTTGTTGGGATGGGGACTAAGAGACAGGTAGAAGGCTTAGCTGAAGAGATCCTTAACATTAATTGTTGAAGGTTTATAGGGTAAAAGCAGTCTAAGTATGTCAGGTCTTGTCGTTCTTTCTAGCAGTCCTGTGTTAAAAGGTGAACCGTTAGAAGTTGAGGGCAAAAGATGATTAATTTTACCTCTGATATATTTGATATCATGAAAGATAGCGATAATGTCTTGTTTTTACAGCTTGTTCCACTTCCCCCAAGTGGCCAAAAAGTATCAAATAATATCCCTTTAACACATATTTAAGGCTTGTTTTTGGCTTTTATCGATTTACAGCAAATATCCCCTTTTTTGAGAGGTAATACATTTAAATAGTTCATAGTTAAATAGTTAAATAGTACTGTTCTTTGCTGCAAGAAGACATAGTCCACTGTATTTTAGGTCTTCTTATGGAAAGTTTAGAATATGCTTTACATACAGTAATAGAAAGTCAATACTAAAAAAGGGGAGAAAATGCAAATACAGTAATTAATTAATTATAATTATAATTAATTTATCTCCTTGCATCGTGTGTGTGTGTGTGTGTGTGTGTGTGTGTGTGAGAGAGAGAGAGAGAGCGAGAGAGAGAGAGAGAGTGTCAGTGTGAGTGTGTGTTTGCTGACCCAGAGGATTGATTGAAGTTCATACCAGAGTTTTTTTGTGATTGTTGCGGGCAAAAATCCTTGATTATGCAGCATGTTTTCTTAAAAAATGCGATGGAATATGCAGGATATTTATGCAATTTTATGCGATGAAATTGCGGGAACTTGCAAAAATTGCGGGAACTTGCAAAAATTGCGGGAACTTGCAAAAAACTGCGGTTTGATGAAAAAGAGAAAAAAAAGTGATTTCCCCCAACACCGTGTTCTCACTAGGCGAAATTACGTCACTTCATAACGTTCCCATGGCAACAGGGTACAATGGCTGCTCTTGTGTGAAGTAAATGCAAAATTTTTCAACTTTCTGCTTAGATATATGTGACTTTTTTGCAACGCAAATGCGGGGATCATGAAATCATGCAAGCCCCGCATATTTTGCGAGGAAATCGGCAATTCATGTGGCGAAAGTGCGGCGTATTTGGAAAAATGCGGCGCCCGCATAAATATGCGGAATGGCTGATTATGCATTGAATTCTGCGATCGCATAATCACGTTTTTCTGGAGGGACTGTTATACAAACACTCTTAGTCTACTCAGAATTTTAGTCTACTAAAATCTGTAGTTATTTCACATTATTGATATTGAGATTGGCTGAAAGGTCAACCTGTTCTCACTTCAATTCATCAAATACTAGTCTATAGTTACGACGTTCCACTACTGGGATTGCTCTTGTTCTGCCGGAAATTGCCAGACCCTCCTCCGCTGCGCTGTGGAGGAAGGTCTGGCAATGCGAGACTAATCAAATACAGACACTTTGTCAGTGGCATAGCAGCAGCTCAACCGCGGGTATAAGATGACATAGTATGAAGAGTGAAAATGGAAGGGTGTAGTATTGAAGACCCAAATTCTGCGTAAGGAGGCAGGTTGGGGTTGTGGACAGGATAGTGTAGGACCAGTGTAATAAAGTTTCAGTTAAGTTTTCAAACATAAAACTTGAAGCAGAGCTTTCGAAAGATGGTGGCCATTTAACAACAGCAAACTACTTGTACAACACAGTTCATGCCTCAGACATGCATCCACTGTACTTATGTGTTGAACCTGGGACCTTTGATGCATGTTGTTCTTCATCTCTCTCTCCCCTCATTTTCTGTTGGCTCTCTATTGTCAACTGCCCAATAAACGTACAGAAATACCCAAATGTATGCATGACTACAAGTTGCAACTGACAGGACAGGCTGAAAGAAATCCAGATGTAGTCAATGTATTTATTTTATCATAATCATAATTCCCCAGGGTCTTTAATGGTCAATGGCATCATTATTTGCTGGATATTTTAGTCATCGGGCGTTTTCATTTACGAAATTAACAGTAGAGGACCTTGGATAAGGCGTCCACTCAGAAAGGCTCTGCAGCACAGGGGTAACTGTGAATAAAACCCAGAGGGATTAAGACCTTGTAAGAGAATGAGAAGGAGGTAGACGATCTGTAATCCATTGAGAGAAAAAGACGGGGATTGAAAAAGATCAGGTGATGGAGGAGGAGGAACATTTGCGTCATGCAGCTGTGACTTTCCATCATGACATCTGCGGGGAGGGAGACGCAGGTGGACAGAGCAATCACGTCTTCCCCACCCATGGCTCTGTTCAGTGTGAGTTACTGTACTGCAACCAAAGACAGAGTGTAGCTAAGTGTATAGTACATCAGCGGCAACATATGGTCACAAGCACAACAGTGTACAGTAAATACACATCAGCATGAAATGTGACTGTTTCCGCTGTGAGCACAGATTAAGGCTCAACGCGGATAATAATTCACACGTGTATTGGTTTTTACACGTGATTAAAGTGAGCTTTGACACACACTGAAGGGCTGTTTCGGAGCACACAGGTATGGCAGAAAACAACCTTGGACTGCATACAAACGTATTGCAGCAGTGTTTTCACATGCTGGTTTCTGAAAGATGCTTTGCAGGCTGGAGTTTAGGTTCACTACTTGCCACCTTGTCAGAGGTTTTCTAAATTTTGGCAGCACTGTTGAGTTGAGGTGGGTTAAACAAGCAGTGACCACCACAGCTGAAGGGTTTCCTGACCTGCCAACAAAGCAAATGCCCATACAATTATCTTTAAGGCTCAATATCTCTTTAATAATTGGTTAAAAACTCACATTGACTGTGTTTCAAGTGAGAAATTGGAGAATTGTCCCATTAAATTAAATTCTGGCAGTTTTATTTTTTAAGCAGCCTCTTCTTCATCCAAAGGCACCTTCACTACGAGGCTTGTTAACCACATAGGAAAAGTTTCCTTCCAAAATGAGATGCGGGTAGTTAAAAAACACATCACGTAGTCCGTAGACTTTTGCTGGCATAAATGTGAATCTCACTGATGAATATTATTGAAGCTGAGCTGTCATGAGCCCTTTTACTTATGAATAGTAACATTACAGCGAATGTCATCATCCCCTGACTGAACACCAGAAATTGACACCAGGTAACATTTCTAGCCTCAAATAGATGTGTTCCATTTTAAGATACACTCAGTGGTGTGTTTTCAATAGAATAAAATAGACTTGAATGTATTAATGATGTGTCTGTAGGCTTAAAAAGTAGAGGTGGAGCTACCGGAGGGATTAACCTGAATTTACTTACTTACTCGTGCCTGCATTCAACCTGCAGCTCTAATCCCCTCCCTGCTCATCACCATCTGTCATCTGTAATCTCAACCACTACTGCCCCTCCCTGCACTCATTTTCTACTTGTTTATCTGTCTCATTTTCACCCCCACATTATTGGCTAACCTAGACAGGGACAGAAGGGGTGTTTTCAGACTGAGCTGCACCCTCCCGGCCGCCCTGAGCTCAGGCCGTGCAGTGAACCTGCTGAGCCTACAGAGAAAGACAGAGTGTGCACACTTACTTCGATATAGATGGAGTTCAGTAAATGTCAAACCTTTTGAGAGAAGTGCTGATCGGGCACCCAACCAAGTAGGTCATTATTTCCCGCATTGGCTCTAATTAAAGAGGTATAGTACAGTGTATATCACATCATGGCCTGCACAGAGGCTGGACAGAAGGCCACAATCTGAATTGGTGGATGATCGTCAATGAAGCATTACTGTAAAGTCTGAGTAATGACACTACATAAACTCTGCTACTCACTGTCACTGTTTCTCTGTCACCTACTCTGCACCTGAAGAACTAGTATCTATGTAAGAGAGAACAGTTAAGCTGTACTCTAGTTACATACAATTAACTGCTCATGAAGCGCAATAAATGTGTGAAAATGTCCATCATCAAATTACTGTAGATCTGTTCCTCTACCATGGTGGGAGGTAACTAGATGATGGAAAAAAAACACCTTTATTTCTAAACAAAGTTACACAGCTTGTCATATGTTACCTTCATGAAACATTACTGCCTCAGTTTCCCTGGAAAGCAGTTTAGAAATCTCAGTTGTTGTGTTCTCAGCCTGGGCAGCTGATGGCTTTGAACATGGCTCCTCTGGGAACTTCCCTGTCATCCTCCTCCTGATGAACGTGGAGCCTAGAGGCCTGATTCTCACTGCTGTGAATGCATGAGTAATGACAATTTGCGGGCTCTCCGACGTACACAAAGTGCAATTGGATCAGATCCGTACCTCTGACCTTCCATGGCAGCTGAGGAAGACGAGGCTAAGAGGAGGAGATGGAAAAGAGAAAGAGCTGAAGATCAAAGAGAACTCTGCTGCAGGACAAAAGCATCTGATCAGAAGACTGGTGAATTCAGATGCCAGGATGTTGTCAGCTTGTTATTTCCCTCATGTTATGATGTACAGCACATTATATCAGTATGATACCCCAGTACAGAATAACCCCCCACCCCCAACTCAGTGTGAATATATTTCTGAATATAGCCAAAGGCCATGAGGGGGTTTTGCATAGCAATAGTGCGCTGTGAATCTCAGAAGAGTCTCTTGTCAGCTGGCTTTCAAACACACATCCATCATTTCCCCTGAGAGCGTCAAATTAGCAGTAAGCTAAAGAGGTGGCTTGCCAGCAGATGTCAAGGAGCTAGCAGGACAGAGATTGAGGTCATGTTTGTTTAATCGCCTTGGAGGTCAAGTACCAGATAGATTTGCTGATCCTGTTGAAGTTTTTCCTTCAGCCAGTAACATGATTTCTGTCAGAAGAAATGTGCTTCCTGATCATTGCACTAACCAAACACAGTTGTCCCCACTTTAATAGCAACGCTAGGAAGTTTGTACAGACATTCATGTTTCCCACACAGGATGAGTCCTACTGACTTTGGTTATCCACTGACTTTTACTATAGCTCCTTTATTTTGCTGTTTTTAATGACATATCTCAACAACTATTTAATGAATTGCCATGCCATTTGGTGCACACATTCATGTTCCACAGTAATGAACTGTGAAAACTTTCATCCCCTGACCTGTCATATGTAGCTCCATCTTCAGGTTGACATTTTAATTTGTCCAGTATGTGACGCTCCCATCATCGTAGCTGGACTTTCTGTTTATTAGCCAATAGCATCCTAACACACTAAACATTCTACCTGTTAACATCGTCATTGTGAGCATGTTAGCATGCTGATGTTAGCATTTAAAAGCACCACTATGACTAAGTACAGGCTCACAGAGCAGCTAGCATGGCTGTAGACTCCAATAGTCTTGCATCAGTACCGTTGATCCGAGTCCCAATACACAGAAGAGGAGAAACAGACTACTAACACACACAGAGCTCATCCATTCTTTAAAAAAAATGTTTTAATTTCCGATCTGACAAAAGTTCTAATTGGTATGTGAAGCAATGCTGATAAAAGTTTATTATTGGAACCCCTGTGGTTTGCAAATGGGCTGTAGGCTACTGTAAGTATGATGCTTCCTAAGTAAAATTCTTCTAAGCAGTGACACAAGCATTTTTATGCCGATTGAAAAGAAGCAAACCAGAGAGACAGTTTTTTTAATATTATAATCTATCTATTAATTTAATCATAATCACCATACAATATATATCACATGCATTATATTAGTGTGTATTGTCATTCAATTCATATTAAATGTAACTTTTCTGTATTTTTCACATAAGGACATGATGACACGCAAATTGTTTTCCCTCTGCCCTAC
Source organism: Gymnocephalus cernua (assembly GCA_023631565.1). NCBI lineage: Eukaryota > Metazoa > Chordata > Actinopteri > Perciformes > Percidae > Gymnocephalus > Gymnocephalus cernua. Next base: position 8,884,983 of record CM042441.1, read on the forward strand.
ATGTAATGTTGTAGTGGATGCAAACATAATGTCCAGAGGATACAGCGTAATGGCATCCTGGCTACTAAAAAGGCTCATCTTTCCTGCTTTTTCCAGCGTGTAAATTGGATCCAGTAATTGCCTCAGTCAGCAAAAGAGATGATTTAGGGAGTCATTTGTGGAAGATAACTTTGAGGTCAATGGAGTACATCCACTCATTTGCATTTGTTTTGCTCTGCTCTTCTCAGTTGTGCCAACCAAGTATTTTCTTACATTTCTATTTCTCTTACCATCTGTCAGAATGTAATACCTACGGTAACATCCTATTAGAGAGAGTGTTCTCTCTGCTTCACACCATTTAACCATGATTTCACTTCTAATGGTACTAACAGGCAGCCATTACCTAACCACAGTTTCATCTACTTGTGTGCCTTTTGAAATCTTGTTCCGCAGAGCAGGCACTGCCTAGTGGAAATTATAAAGACATAGTTTGACATTTTGGGAAATACACGTATTCACTTTCTTGCCAAGTTAGATAAGAAGATAGATACCACTCTTACAAATGTCAATTGAATACAAAGCCACAGCCAGGAGACAGTTAACCTAGCTTAGCACAACAATTGGAATAAGCTAGCCTGGCTCTGTTCAAAGGTAGTCTATATCCACGACATTCCACTTCCAGGATTGCTCCATTGCTGCCAGAAATTCCGGTTGATTTATGAGGACTATGGTTAACTGCTCCTTAGATCTCTGTAGGGCAAATGCAGACAGCTAGCTAAACACGACTAAAACAACTTTTGAACGAAATGCTGTGTGGACTAGCCAGACCCTCCTTTGCAGCGCTGTGGAGGAAAGTCTGGCAATGCGAGACTAGTCCCAAGGTAACAAAATCCACCTGCCAGAAACTCAATTACTAGCACATTCCGTCTTCTTAAACACTTCACTGGTGTTGAAACAGGGTAAAATTGAATTCTATGAAACTTCAAAACAATTTAACTCGAAAATGTGATAACATTGCAACCAACTAAGTTTAAAAGCAGAACTGGATTACTTCTAAGGTTTTGCTAAGGCACTTGCAAACTTTCTGATTTATCCACATTCCACAATAACACAAGTTGCACACTGTGTACAAAATGCAGCTTGAGTTTAACTTGCGCATTATTATGGATCCCACATAACTTCTAGGCAAATCCCGCCCTACGAAGCAGTTCGATTGGTTGGGGTTAGGCATTGACCTTGAGTGGTTAAGGTTAGATAGCCGATTGGTCAGGGTATAGGACCTGAACAAATTGGGTTACGTTGCCTTGCATAGCATAGACGCCTGGCCGATAGTAGTGTGTGAATGCTATTGAAGGGCGGGTCTTGCCTAGATGTTGCATGGGTTCCATAATAACGGAAGACTTGTCACTTGTTTACAGTACAAGTCAGCCATGCTCCACCCTCAACCTTTAGCCATCTTGCCATCAGGAGCCAGGCAGCCTTTTTGACTCAGTGATTACATTATCATGCGCTCAGACTTTTACCAGTCAGCTAAGTGGCAGTATTAGGGGCTGGTGTGCAGGGTTCAAAATTATCTTTTTGTCCACCAGCCAAATACTAGTGAATGTTAAAATGTTACTTATTTTTGGCTGGTGAGTTAAGCAAATCTACCAGCCACTTGCATATTTTACCAGCATTTGGCTGGTAAATGGTGTTTTTTGGACCTTGCTTGTTCATGTGTTGAAGGGGAGTTCAAGGACTGTTGGTGTCCCGACAATTGTGGTGGGCTGGTCTGGGTCTCAAAAGTCCAGGGCTGATTTTTTACCCCAGTCCAGCCCTGGCTGATCGGTATTATCAGAGTGGGGTATATTTAAATTTTGCATAGGTGGACATAAGTGTTTTTCTTTTTTGTACAGATGAAGTAACTGTGATGTGGGGATTAGAGGAAAGTGATTGGGGGGTCAGAGTTAACTACAGTTCAGAGACCCCATTATTCCCAGTTGAAACCTCCCTTGCTTTTATAACAGTGGATCATTACCGTTATGAAGCTGGGTCTTTACTTGTCATTCTATTTCTCTTGTTATTAAATTTAGCTATTGCATAATGCATGCGGGGGAATATTACTGCAGTCTGTATTCGATTGTTGAAGAGGTTGCCCTTGCTCGGGATTGCCTGAAGGCTTTTTCCCTTCAGTCACTGAGGCAGTTAACCACATTGTTGCACAATATCTCAAGCCTGTGGCCTTAACATCATAGGATGTGTTTCCAGTAGGACTCCCTGCAGCCCTCTGCTCACAATTACCATTAATGACTCTTTCAAGCTACCAGGCAATTTCTCATGAACTCACATCTATAATTGTAATGTCAGACCCTGCTTCAGCTCCAAGACAAGGCAGCTGTGCTGCTGCTGCTGGTTCTCTGTTATCACACAAATTACAATAGAGTAAATAGTGTATTACGTATTTGACACAGTTTGCTACAATGTTTAGCCATCCACTTCTCTGAGGATGGTAGTGTCTGTCAGCCGGTCCCCTACTTTGGTGAAGACTGAAATATCTTAACAAGTAATGGATCTAGCATCATTAGCAGGTCAAAGTCTTCACTTATCCCAGGAAATATTTTAACATCTTCTTGATGAACAACACAACATTTTGTACAGACATTAATGGTTACAGAGGATGAATCCTACTGACTTTGATGATCCCTACACTTCTCGTCTTTGTGGTTTTGAGTGAATCATTGGATGGATGCCATTAAATCTGGTACACAGATTCACGTCTTGGCATGTCATGACCTTGGTGATCCTCTGACGTTCATGTACCGTCGACATCATTTATGACCAAATTCATATCAATCAAATCCTTCCATTTTTGACGGAGCTGCGGGGCATTGAACAGGGCGGGCAGGAAGTGGAGCTAGTGGAAGTAGCTAGAGCATCCAGTCAATTTTCCAAATAAACAGCCTGTGCAGACTCCCAATAGTACATCACATCTCTACACTATATAAAAAACTAAAACACAGCCACAAATGTTTGATTCATGTCGTTCATAAATGGACTTTTAACAGTAGACTTTGGCTATCCAACAAAGTAGGAAATAACAGAAATAAACACAATTAAAACAGGCACGAAATTACAACAAAAAAACACTAACTACGTAGACTACTTACTTTTATACTGCAAGCACAAATATCCAGGAAAATATTATTATTACATATTTACATATTACATATTTAACTAAATCTGCAATTCGGGCAACCAAAACGTTTTGCCCTCAAAACGCTATGATATGACGCACGGGGACGGAACAAACCAGTGGCGCAGCCGGAAAGTGACGCATTTGCATGTGGTGGAATCCCAGCCAGAAGTTGAGTTTTCATTACAACTAAATTATGACTGGTCTGATCGGTCCATTTGTAACCGGTAGGCTACGTGATCTTTACCTGTTCAACTGACTTTAACAGATAGTAAGTGACTGTCCTGCTATTTGTACAGACGTGTGAACTCACCACATACAGTTGCCCTGTTCATGGACTCACGATGCATGCTGCATAAGACTGTGTGGGGGAAACAATATTTGGTGTTATTTTAAAAGAATGGGAAACACTGATGTATGAAACTGCCAATTAGATTAATTGAATTGAAGGTGCCTAAACACCATTCTGGATCGTCTGCCCACTTTAACCCCTGAATAGCAGGTAGATATGGGGACCAAAAATCTGATAATGTCAATATCAAGGCTTAATTTGTGAGAGGAAAATATGTGTGGAACACTGACTATGTGAACACACATTTCTTTTTCTAGTAACACAAACTAAAAGATGTAGAAAAAAGTATTTATACAAAATTATGCATTTTCAAATCCTTTACAGTGGTATCTTGCCCATTTACCAGTGATGTTACTCCCACAAACATGGGATGGCTGTTATCACACAGGGTGCATTTTTAGCAGTGTGAAGCACCTTTTTGTAATTGTTTTGTATCTTTTGAACCATTTGGTGTGCTGCTTTAAGCTCCAGGCACCTCACATTTATCCACCCAGCATGCCTTGCAATTTATGGAGAAATGCCTGTAGCACCCAAAGTTGAAAACTCTGAGCACAAAAGCTGTGGCTTTTCCTCTGTCCAACCACAAGTCTTCCATAGGTCTTTTTTACTGTAAAGAATGAAAGCTGAAACGTTGGTGGAGCAAGGCTAATATGTTCAAAATAAAAGCTGATGTTTTTAAGTGTGCTAAATATGTCCTGTTTTATCAATGATTAGGCTTTAAGATCATTTTCTACATCTATTATACAGTGAAAGCATCTTCAATTTTTTACTGTTAGCCTGCATTATATATACACATTGTTTTTAATCTTAAATACAACATCATTTCCTCTAACCACAATTTAACTGTAATATATTCATGTTGAATAAGAGATGAATAGTTCTTGCAGGCAATTTTATTTTGCTCTTAATAGGATTCAGCCCTAAAGATGTGAACTGAGAATCCCTGATTGGGCTTATTGAGCCGTCGGAGGTTTTCCTGCATTTTGTTGTAGTAAAAGAAGAAAAAGTGATCGAGGTTTCTGCTGGCTCTGCATTATTGGATGGGGAGAGTCATGATGAAGTCAGAGTCATCTCCTATCCCAAGGACATGTTCATGTTCAAAAACCCTGCTTGCACTCCCACAGGCTCATGTACTTGTTCCCAGTACCCTACTTTTATGAGTTTGCATTGTTGTTTTTCAGGTGCTGTGTCGACTGTTTGTGTAGTTTTGATTGGTTGAAAACCAAAACCTGGAATGAGAGCCTGGTATTTGCATATTTTTGCCTTAAGTACAGGAAAGGGGGGGTGGTGATGGCGCAGTGGTTAGAACACATGCCTTTGGTGTGGGAGACCTGGGTTCAATTCCCACCATGATCCATCAACCAATGTGTTCCTGAGCAAGACACTTAACCCCTAGTTGCTCCAGAGGCGTGCGACCTCTGATATACATAGCAATTGTAAGTCGCTTTGGATAAAAGCGTCAGCTAAATGACATGTAATGTAATGTAATGTAATGTAATGTAATGTAATGTAATGTAATGTAATGTAATGTAATGTAATGAAAGGGTTCCTGTGTTATCCTTCATGGATCTGACTGCAGGCAGTACAACCTAAGTTGTTATGTGACTAATACATTCCTTGAGGAATCTCAAAGTTGCCTACATCCACAGTTACAGACACCTGAAACTCAAAGCACAAGCTTGCTTAACCATGCCTACAGAGTTGGATGACATGCAGCTGCAGCAGTAGAATGAGGTCTTCCCCTGATTGTTGAATAGTAGAGGTTTTCTCCAAAACAAAAGGACCAGCAGCAAGAAAAAAGTGTTGCTGTCCTTGTCAGCCGGAGCAGAGCAGAGTTCCGTAATGTTGATGGAAACAAGTGAGTCATTGTTGATGATCCATCAATAATTTCCTGATTTCTTAATTTTGTTTTATCCCCTGTTGCATCAGTTTAAGGTAATCCACAAACTTGTATCATTGATCTTGATTATTTGGGTTTTAATTACTACTGACGATGACTCATGATGTATCTGGCTAGAGTGTCACCACATTATGTTAATCAGCTGCAGTTTGGCTTAAAGCTTTAGTGCGTAACAATTTTATAATAATCAACTTCCGCTACATTCAAGCCATTGCCAAATGACTTGATACAAAGCTAATTAAGACTATCAGCTCGACAAAACTCTCTCTGTACCTCTCAGTATGACTATGTTTAGAAATTGGTGTTGTCCGGCAGCTTTCGCATACAGAAACTCAAGTAAAGATATTTACCTCTTCTGAAGAGTCCATCATGGTTTTTTAATCCTCCATGTCCTCCTTGGCTACTAGAAACTGCATGGAGGAGGAGTGGGGGTGGTGCGTGATCACGGAAGGCTTTCATCATGTGGATGCGCTGACAGAATTGTTGTCTTTACTTAGAATTCCTCATGGGGGAGACAGAAACTACGCACTATAGCTTTAATGTGTAAACAGTGTGTGGTTGTTACTGTGAATATGTGTTTAATCTGTCAATGATAGTGTTCTTCAATATCCATCTTTCTACCAACAACTACAACAACTTTACCCCTAACATCAGCCACATAAGCCACTGTGCAAATAATTTTTTGATTTGGTAGCTTTGGATAGAGTCAAGCTTGCTGTTTCCCCCTGTTTCCAATTTTTGTGCAAAGCTAACCAGCTGCTGGCTGTAGCTCCATATTTCCATATTTACGAAGCTTGTATTACTACAATAATTCCCAATCAAACTAGCCGCTTAGATGTTATCTTTGCACCTCCTTTGAGTGACAGCTCCTGGAGTTTCTTTGTCTTACTTTTTGTTGCTTCTCTCTTTGTCTTGCTCACATGTCCTCAGTTCACACCAAACCCCTGCAGGCCTTATGTAACCTCAGACAAGCCCTGACTGTTTCCTGAGCTGGCAACATAGTGTGTACACACACACACACATACACACACACACACACCTACGTATACTTAGGCACAGAGCTGCATGGACTTCCAAAATCATGCCTTTGTTCCTGCACCACACTGAGTGGGATTTGGTGAACTCCACAGATTTCTCCTGTGATGATGGTTGTGTGTCAGTGTCAGTGCCTACAATTTTTTATGTCCTAATTTTCCTCATCAGTTACTATTTCATGGATTTCATATTTCAAGTGCCTGCCATTTTACTAAGCACCTTCCTCCTGCTTCTAACCTCCCATATGACTTCAGTGCTAGAGAGAGTGTGAGATGAGCAGAGGGAGGAGACGACTGGATCTTTCCCCAGGGTTTGCACTCAAGAGACTGCACAAAAATCCCATAATGTATCTTACCAATGGGGATGTCTCTGCTACTTTTAAGCTGAAATGGAAAGAAAATGAGGGAAGAGTGCAGTTTACCTAAAGATATGTGGCTGCTTAAACTGTTCAATATATATATATGGGATGCAAAAGCAAATTGGTGTGATTATGCCAACAGGTGGGTGCCACCTGTGTGTAATCTGCCACTCATTCTCTGTACCGGTTGTTCAAGCAAGCTTAGTGGCAGGTTCAAAGTTGAGTCGACTTGATCTGCTGATTTGTCCTCATGTGCCTCAGCAAAGCAACTTTTTAATTCCTGCATGGAAAAATATATTTATGCTGTTTAATTTCATCCCCAGTTACTGAATGTTTGAATCTAACCAAGGTGTGTTGTTTTGCATTGGACAGTCAACTTGAAACTGAGTGGGGGAAATGAGAACAAAGACATGAACGACAAAGTTTAGAAACTCTATGCGTCTCATTTGATGGGAGTCCTGTCAGGGTCTCCCAGAGGAAGATGCACATCAGAGCGAAGCAGATTGTTGACACTTTTCGTCAGGTTGCTCCATGCCTGCCAGCACTGGACTGACAAAGGGAGGGCCGGTGCCTTTCAAAGACTTTTTGTGGATGTGCCAGAACACCCTGTTACCTTTTTAAAATCACACCTGAGCCAGGGTCAGCAGGGGCTTGCCTGCTGCTGTATGAGTAACATGCTTCTCATTTCTTTTCCTGGCTGGAGTCATGGCACTTCAGTTGAGTTTGGGAATAAGAAAAGAAGCGTTCACCTCCATTCTTGTTTCACATTGACTGAGTTCACTACATGCATTTTAAGTTTTTGGATCAGAGAGGGGAAAAACACAAGGCTGTTTACAGAATTCTCTCACATACTTAAGTAAATCCTTTTCAAAGTAAAGGGGAATTATCACTGACAGCTCACACCAGCACATTCATCTTGAGTCGGTTACGATTACAGAGGAGAGTGAGAGCTAACGTCATTGAAGCTAGCAAAGGGATACAGAGTTTGGAAGACTTCAAGGGGATGATGATAATATTAGTGTTATTACATTTTCATGAGTTCTCAACACTCCCACAACTCCCTGTAGGTTAAAATAGAAACAAATGCTATGTTGAAACATATAAAACCCAAATTCCTTGGAAAGCTACCAAAGATTATATGAATACCGGCAGAAAAAAAACATGCAGGGTTGTGCATTATGCAGTACATTACACTTAATACCTAGATATGAGACAAATCAAAAAGAGACTGTGTAAAGCTGGCAGTGGACTTAAAGGAAGATACTGCTTAAGTCTTGCACTTTCTTCTTTTACTGGGGTTTGTGTGTGACTGATGTGAACTTTTTGATGTTTGTAGAACTCATGGTAAGCTGCTCCGGCTGAGGATTTTAGCAAACTATAACTCAAACTGGGGTGTGCTCATGTTTTTTTGTGAGTCACCAGTACAGAGCCCATTCTATATAGCTGCAAAAACAGCAAGTTGTTTACAAAACTCAAATAACACATTAAGTCTTATGTAGGAGTACAGTAATTACAATACAGACACGTTTAGGAAAAAAACACGTTTAACAAAAAAAACATGTTGACCGCACCGGCAGGTGCTGTGTCATTTATCATAAGCTTTGGCTTTAAAAAAAACGCACCCTGATAGGTTAGCAAACATGTTTAGCTCAGCATTGGCCATTGACTTGGACTCTAGCTCAGAGACTTGTGAGGTTCTCTGATTGTCTGATGACACAGACTCTTCCGACATCAGATAGGTGTATTGGTAGTATACGAAGCGATTTTACCATTCGACAAGCACTTCTGATGGAGCATACTGGGGTGTGGAGGTTAGAGTGGTGGGTAGAGTTTGTGTCCTGTCACATACCTGCTTCAGCAGTTAAATGACTATCATTGATTTATCTAACCTTACCCAAGTGTTTTAGTTGCCTAACCCTAATAATACTTTAAGCGTAGTTTACTAGCTATCACCACAATATTTCTCTAACTTAAACAATGGCGTAGTCACCATGCGTATGTATTTTAGAAACTATATTAAAAATGTTGACAATGTGCATCAGAAATGAACATTTTGCTTAATGTTACAATATTGACGTTCTTGTCTAGCGAGAGGGATGTAAAAACCAGTTCCTACTGAGACGAATCAAATCAAAAGAAACTCTCTGATGCACTTGAGTCAGTAGTGCAGCAGCACGGATGAGAACCCTCACCTAATGTGCATTTTTGTCCCAAAGCACTACTTTACAGCATCATGATATAGAAGAACCTTTCTAAGCACTATTAGAATTGATCAAGTTCCCTTTGACTGCATATAATGGTGCATTACAAAGCCAGTGTGGGATATCAGAGTTACAGCTGAACAAAGTAGTGCAGTTAGGATTTTTCAGTGCCCTGGTAGCTCAGAGGACCCCCTTTGCCGGGCGCTGATCCCTGTTCTTTGGAAGAAAAGCACTTATTATTAATAATTCAGCACACGAGCCACTTTATTATCAGATGCAGTGCTTTGTCCTCTCAGTGAGTGGGAACCACTGCTTAAACCTTTCATCTTTGTATCTCACATAGGGAATCAGGGGCAGGAAATGCTATTAGGAGGCAGAGGCAAAGTTCTAGCAGGTGTCAGTCACTTCATTAACACCCACTGCGGTGCACTGCCCTGTTCAACATAATTTAGTCCTATGTACTGAACACTGATCAACTTTTTCTATTCACCTAATGGATTTAAAAAAGAATGTCCAGAGGCCAGATTCACTAAGAATGAGTGTTTGCAAGATAGGCTTCTCTCCTCTCCTCAGAGGGTCGTGCAAATAATAGGAGACATGTTAACAGAGGTTGATTATGTCGTCTGCTGGATTTACTGAGATCATGCTATTGCATAAACACAGCGCAGATGGGATTTAAAAGAGCCATACGGAAGACTATAGAGGGAAAAGAAATGTGCATTAAATATAGGCTTGCATATAACTAAAACCTAATTATTAGACAGAGAAATTAGGCCATTATGGCTTTATTAATGAACACAATATTTGATTACTATAACACAAAGAAATTAAACTAAACTAAACTGCAACTAAACTTTTCTTTGTATTATTGTATTGAAATTTAAGTGTACATTTGGCTGCACTTACCTCTGCATTAACCTCCATATTATCACCATCTCCACCTGCTCCGTCTCTCTTTCTCTCCCTTCTCCGATGGGATCTTGTGGACCATGTGTATATAAGGATTAGTAAGAGTAATATTTTGAGTAATGAAAGTGTCTCAGTAAATCACAGCCACAAACAACATTTCTTAGTAAATCTGGCCCTGAGTGTGTTATGTGTCATTACATGTTTTTGTATTTTTATTTAACACAGTCCCCTTTAACATCTGATTTCTGCTCTCTTCAACATTGTTTGACTTCATCTCGGGACCACCTGGGTGGTATTGGCTGCATTTCACAAATTATTCTGTCAATAAATTCTGCTAGATAAAATTGTAATCAGAAGACACTGATATGCAGACCGTCAAATACTTGGAAATACTTAACAGAATTACCTATAAAATACCCATAAACGCCTGCTGTTACTAGAAGTAAAGATATTGCATGAGAGGACAACGATAACCTGAAGCAGATGTCAGAAATGTACACATGACCATGATTTAACTTCTCCTGTGTATCACTGCCAGATATACAGCAAGCACAGGCCTGTTGTTTCTGCCTCTGCATTACTTTGCATATATTTTTCCCTGAGTCATTCTATATACATGCATTTGGCTTCATACCACACTACTGCAAACATGAATACAGTGTGCTTAGCTGTTGCTATAATTAAATCCCATAATTGAAACCTGAGGGATTATATGTTTTTGTTCTCTGCTCTAATCACAATGCGCTACTCTACGTCACCCATGTGAATATAGCTGTCGTGCTCTTTTCATCGTGGTGAGTGTAAAGCTGTGCTCATGTCACAGCGAAAGACCGGTGGGTAAATTCCAAAGCCTTGCTTTGTGCCCGGCCCCTTTTGCCGCAGCCTGGGTGGGGGGTTTGAGCCATGTACCTCGTACAGTAGCTCATACAGTAATGACCAGCTCCACAGCCAGAGGTTTGTCCTCCTTTAAGATATTAAAAATACCCGTGTCAGCTTGTCTCCTCTCAGCTGGATGAATCTGCCTTCAATTTCAATCTCTTATTCTGTTTTTTATCTACTTTTAACTCTATGAAGCGCTGCAGTAGCACAAATAATACGGCTGTGTGGAAACGGCTTCTAATGTCTATTTGAAATATTGAGTGCTGATGAGAGTGCAGCAGGTTTTATCCGGGTTATTATGTCCATGCGTTAGTCAGGAGCCCCCTCCCTTAACACCCAAAGAGCCTTTTCAGCCTCCAGTCAGTAAAGCTGTTGTCAGCTCTGCTGCTACTGTCTGTGGCGGGCGTGCTTTCTGATCACACACACAAACACACACCAACATGCAGCTGTTTATTGTTTCTGTTGGGTCAGGTAGAGGGCTGGTAAATAAAAGTAAGTTGTGTGTTTCTCAGCTCTGCATACTGATTGTTTTCCATCAAGCATTAAGTAACATGATGTGATGGAAAACAGCCTCCATTTGTCATCACATGCTTCCTCTTCCTCACTTTGATGGCGACCTTTGTAACTACAGTACTTACTCTTTATTCCTTTGCATATGTGCATCCATGTGGTGGGGGGGTCCGTGCATGTTGAACAACATTCACACTGGATTTATAAGAAAAAGTGAATGTAATCTTTGCTAGAGTGAATGTTTTTAGGAGAATCCTTCATGTTAAACAGAGGAGTTTAAAGCAGTCCAATCCTGATAGTCCCTAATGCATCACCAGTGCTTTCAACCTGCTGCTCACCCACCCCCTCACACATACACACACACACACACACACACACACACACTCCTCCAGCTGCTCAAGCCACCCAACGGGCAGAGCTTGTTTACTGTTGCACAGCTGGGTTGGACCAGAGTACACCAGGATGAGTTAGGGTTGAGCTGAAAGAAGTTTCTGTGTGCCTACACTCCACTGGAAATACTTTCTCTGTCTCTTAGTCACTGGTGGTGATTAGCATGAATGACAGGACCGGTGCATTGCAACGCTGTAATATGGCCGCTTGCATACTAAAAAGCAGTCATACTTTTTGTATTTCTCTAAAAGCTAAAATTAGATCGATGCTGAATATCACCACAGGGAGGATTACACACAACTTTGTTTCTTCTCAGCTCAGCTACTGCGGTGTGTTCTTTACATGCATTCATCAGAGAGGTGAAGCTAAGAAGCTGAGCCATAGACAGTATCTCCTATCTTAGCATTTCTTTGATGGATGTCAAGTGTTTAAGAGGTGCTTTCTAAGATTGTTCTTATACATTTGTATTGCTTGGCCTGAGGTTATCTCTGAACTTTGGATGCCCTAAGACTGTGCGCAAATCCTGAGATCCAGGCAGAAAGATTCTGCTTGTTCCAATATCCCAAAACACTCAAATATAAATAAAGCTGCCTTGCCTTGCCGTTACCTTAGGCATGACGTCATGACAAACTACTTATAGTATGATGTGTCACTTTGAGGGGTGTGCACAAAAAGACAGTTTGTTAGTTTGTGTCTCTCAGTGGCAGGTTCAGTAACTTCTCATGAAGAAAGTTGTTGTTATTTCCATTCACAGATATGCACTAATCATTACCTGACGATTCATTATTAACTCTCAGTCTGTTCTCTAGTAATTTATCATCTATATCTATACAATACTCACATCAGAGTAATTTCTCATAAGGATTCATTAATTATCAGGTCACTCTCCTTCCTAACTACTCACATTTTGTGCACCTTTATTGTAAAGTGTTCCCAAGAACAGTTCACACATCTGAATTTAACTTTCAATTTCATCAACAGTGATCAACCAGGACCAGGTAAGTGAGAAACGCCTCATGTAAACCACACACATCAAACATAATGGCAATAACATATCCAAAATAAAACTTGTGTGTGTGTGTGTGTATACCCACATATCTGATATAAAAAGGGTAAAATGAATCCATAATGTTTGTGGGGGGTGCTTTAGGACGGCATGGGGGGGAGTGTCAGTGATTTAAAACAATGAGATGTTTTCAAGTTAATTGGAAGCTGACGCAGCATGTCCCTGCCTTGTTCGGCCTCCCTCGCACACAGTCCCCTGTGTCGCCAGACCGCTTTGTGATGCTGCGTGCCAAAGCCTCTGTGCTTTGCTGTAGTTGAAAGACCCTGAGCGAAGGCTTTTCTCTGGAGCCCCCGCGGGAGGTCAGCGTGAGTTTTCACGTGGAGTATCTATGTTTCTTAGTATCTTAGTTTCCTTTGTGAGTTTAGATTTGCCCAAATTTGTCTTCGCATTTCTCTTCTTGCTTTCATTGTGCACCCGCCAGGGCTGCACACTTCAAAATACACTGATGGGGCATTTATGATTAGTCTATTAATTTATAATTGCAAATTTGTTCATGGCCTGGATCTTTGTGGAAAATTGTCTTTTCTTACAGTTGGAAAATATAAACATCAGGAATTTCAATTATGTCCAGAGAGTCAATCTCAATTTCAAAAGAAGCACGCTGAAACACGTCCCTGGAGAGAACACTTGTTTCTGGAGAAGCTGCTCCAGACTCCCAATTTGATTTTCTGGACATCTTTAAAGATCTGATGTGATTGCTATGCTTAATACCAGTCAGATGCTATCATGAAAAATAAAAGTTTCTTTCTAAACCAGGATGCTTTGCACATTTGTTGCACAGAAAACAATGCAGGTAACAAAAAAACAGGATTTACTCATTGTCTTCCATTTAAGTCAATCCAAATCATGTTAAGTCCAAGATAGTGCAGGGTTTTTTCCTTACCCACTGACTGCGTCTCAGCTGCACTCAATGCTGCCACTGGTGATCAAAAGATATGTACAGAAGACTACTGTTTAAAGTGTCCCGCCACCCGGGGTGAATGATTTTCCACTAAACACAGGGACGGATACAGAGGACAAAACTTAAACCCAGTTCAGAACAAACATTGGCGACGAGAAAAGTTAAAATTTGCACCTACTTGCAATGCACCGGTCTGCAACGTTCTAATACCTGCTAGTTTACACCAATGAGAAGAGACAAGACGGTGTATCATCTCCGTAGCAACGGCTTCCGACTTTCAAGCTTTCTTTGTAGCTGGATATATCATTTGTTGCGTCTAAATATGAATGTGGATAACATTAGTGATAGTGACATGCTTGCTACTGTTGCATTTCCAGTAATGAATCGACGAAAACAACATTTTATAACAGAAAACTCAGATTGGACAGATAGTCTAGCTAGCTGTCTGGATTTACCCTGCAGAGATCTGAGGAGCAGTTAACCATAGTCCTCATAAATCCACCGGAGTTTAAAATGCCAACACAAAGAAAGCGGAAGGTAATAGACATTCGGCCCAAAAGAAGGACACCCAACGGAATTTCCGGCAGCAACGGAGCAATCCCGGAAGTGGAACGTCGTGGATATAGACTAATGGCCATGACACTGACCAACTACTTGCTCAAACTGAAAGTTGTCACTTGACTGAAAACAACGGTTTCTCTGTGGATAGATTAAACATGAGCAGACTAAGTAAGCATGCATCTGTAGAGGTGATGCCCCCTCATGCACCAGGAACCCAGCACCCCCTCGTCATCTTCCATTTTGACTCGATGTAAAGTAACAAAGGTTCATCCTTTTCCAGCGATAGTCCCATTTATCCGGTGATATCAAAAGAACTCATTCCCATCTTTTCATCCTGTTGTCGTTCACAGACAAAGGTATAGGCCTTCTGACAGCTACCTCATTATTAGCAGAGCCGTTGCTATGGTTACAGCTTCATTACATTCTGGTCAAAAAATGTTCATCAAAAATCCCTGTCATTTCCCGAATACTTTCTGTGCTTGGATACGCCAGAAAGCAGCACCAAGGTCACTTTGCACATACTTCAGTGTCTGTTTTCTTTTAGTAAATGTTCCTGCAGGGATGAAATGAATAGATGACATCTTGTATGCCTTAATGCCAACACTGCCCAAGCTTGGAGGATTCCTATTGTCTGATGTTTTTATTATTTACTTGTTTGTAGGTTCAGTTAAGCCATTTTTTTTACCTTTTCTCTGTCCTTGTTCCCCATCTTTCCGATCCGTCTGCGGCCATTGTTGGGTCTCATTTCCATGTTAGGGCTGAGAGATGTTCACCTCCACTTAGCACTGTAATCAGTCTCCTCAGGCTCAACAGACAGTCAAGTGCTGCTGTTCATTGGTTCTCTCTCTCTCTGCCTCTCACCTACAGTATCCTTTCTTTTCTCACCCTTCCATTTCTTCCTTCCTTCTAGTGAGCCTTTTTCAATATTGATGATGGCCTCATATTCTGCAGCCACATTCATTTGATATCAAATTGTATTTATATGGATTCATAATTGTGGTGGAGTCTCGTGATGAGCCTTTGTTCCTCACCCTGAGCCTAGAATTTGAGTTGAGCACATCCACGTTACGGTTTTATATACAGATGATGACATTAAAACTTAAAATGATGAAATGGAATTATTTCTCAACACAGGTAACCAGAGAAATAGATGAAATAGAGGGTTTCTCCTGCAATATTGTGCTGCAAAGGGCTTCACCAAGAAATGAAAAAAAATTTGTTTTTATACTTTATTAATCATGCAAGGGAGAGATGGAGAGATGTGAGGAGGCTGCAGCTGTCGATGGACAGGCTGCCCGTAGCAGTTGGGGGTTTGGTGCCTTGCTCAAGAGCACGTTGGCAGTGCCCAGGAGGTGAACTTTCACCTCTCCAGCTACCAGTCCACCACCATACTTTGGCCCATAAGGGGACTTGAACCAGCAACCCTCCAGTTCCCAACTCAACTGCCTACAGACTGAGCTACTGCCACTCTAATATACTTAAGAGATAGTGTGTAAACAGTAACAATGGATCTGTCCTTGCTTAATGTTTGACTAACCTAATGCTGTACTTCCTATAAACAGAGCAGAGCATGGCTGAGCAAAGGTTTGATACAAATAAAGATAAAGAAAAGTCAACAACTGGCCTTCACAAAGAAGCAACCACTTTTCAACCCTATACAGTTTGATTTATACTAAACGGGTGTGGGTTTTGGGAGGTGTATCACTTTAAGAATTTCTGTTGGCAGCTTTTAAATGGTTTTCAGCACCTTAGAAACTCAAACAGTGCACAAAGTTTCATTGGTTTCCAAATATACAACAACTCCATCAACTCTAGGACATTTAGAAATAGGCCTACCTACAGACTTTTTATTTTAATTTGCAAACAGTGACATTAGGAAAACCAATACATAAAACATGTTTACATTTGTTCTTAAAGGGAAAATTCCCCACCTTTTAATGTGGATGTCCAATCAGCACTGAAATACAATTCATTCAAACGGGACAGAAGATAAATAAAACTTCCCAAATCCACCTTAGTACGTTTTTCCACTGTTCCAACAAAAACCCTTTATTCATCGATGATGTGAAAATACACCAATTCATATAGGTGGAGATAAGGCCAAAAATCAGAGAACTGTACCTTTTAGAGCTTAATTATTTATGGTGCGGCAGAGATTGAGTATTTAATTGCCCCCCTGCAGTCACTTTTGGGTACATATGACAGGGGCTTGTTGCAGTAAATGACAAAATAAGCCTTTTTGTTTCTTCCCTGTCCTCCATATTCAGGGCCAGTTTGAGTGACTTGTTTTCTGATGAGACTAAAAAACTAAGTCTAAAAGCTCCACTGAAATAAATACACACTTGAAAATCGTCATTTTTTTTCAGCATTTAGTTGCCAAGGGTTAGCAAAGGGCAATTTTGAGTCTAGAACATCCATTTTAACTTAATTTCGCCCCATATTTTTTCCAGCTAATTAGTATTCCTGCCAAATGAGGCTTGTTCTGCTATAAAGGCCAACGCCAGCCAAGGCTGGGAGTTATGCACCGCTCCATGCTAACTCACTGTAATAAATTACTTACCTCCCCACTTCCTTTTTATCTTTCAAGACACTTCTCTCCAGCTACTTATCCCCTGTGTGCTGGTATTTTCCTTTTAAAATGGGCTGTTATTGACATTTACTGAGAAAATAAGCAAAAATGTCAAGCCTTTAACCTCAACAGTAATCCTATCTGTATTCATAGAGTGGTGTCATGTTTAAAAAAAAAAAAAAAAAGCTTAAATGTTTCTGATCTTTTACACATTTGCAGCCCTAAACAGTTGAGTATTCCTGGTGCCGGTAGTGGCAGGTAGTACTTTAGACAGCCATCTGTCACTATGACATTTCGTGGTATGCACACACACACAGTGTGAGTGAGTGGGTTCTGACAGATGCCCTTGCACTGTGAGAAGAGTTTTAACTGAGCTAAACATTGAGGTTAAATGCATGCTTTAATCAGAAACATCATGATTAACTGAGGTAGCCCTGCTCTCTTTTGTGAGGTGATAGCTTCACTGGCTGACACTGCAGTGACTGGTGGGAGTAGGACATTCGATCAGGCCAAACTGTGTATGTGTGATTGATTCAGTTTCATAGGAACAGCTACAATCCAAACAGGATTTCGAAACACTGGATGTAAAAACACGGTCTCAGTAGGGCTGCATGACTTTAGTGTGTCAGCACTTTACTTTGAAGACAAAACAGAATCTCTCTCATGATGTACGAGAACCCAAAGACAGACTCTGCTCTCTGGAGAGTCTCTGTTCTGAGGAGGCTATTTAGAGCTTTTTCCTGAACTACATTTGTATGGAAACCTGGCTACAGTTTTACAGCTCGTAGCCTCGGAGGCTCTCTCTCTTTGCCCCTCTAATGAGAGAAAAAAAGCTGTTTCAGAAGAACTGATTGAGTTACAAGGAAATTCGTTTTTTTTATCTATCTGAATAATAGATTTTGAGAGTCACACAATGTGATCCTCTCTCTGCCTCCTCTGTCTCACCAGGATCTGCGACAGAACAGCTACACCCCTGCAGTGTATTGCTCAAGGACTCTTCAGCAGAGTGGATCTATCAGGGACCAACAACAGAAATTGAGAGAGAGAAAGAATTAGGCTCATGTTCAAACCAGCATGTGAACAGAGGAGGCCTTGGATCCAGGTTTCTGTGGGGAGTGAACACACAGCGGGCTTCTCAGAGCAATAGCCTCCTGTAGAGTTTCAGATGGAGCTGTCCACATGCTGCACGCCATGGATACATGTGCTGCTGCACCGTGAAGGTTTGAAGGCCTGCTGTGCAGTGGTGCACACATCCGTGAAAGCTCACTGTAGATGATCAAGGCCCTGTTCTTCAAACACAGCCTAATTCAGGCTAACAAAAAGATATCAGGCTAAACTAATCCTGTTTATTCACATCCAACTTAGTCTCACATTGCCAGACCTTCCTCCACAGTGCTGCGGAGGAGGGTCTGGCTAGTTCACACAGCATTCTGGGATAGGAGAAAAACGTGCTCTGGTTTATTGGCATTTCTTTAAACCAATCCCAATCGTCATCGGTGGTGCTAAGCGCCTGGACAGAGGCACGGTGCCGCTGCAAAATAGTCTCAGGAATTAACTTGTTTTGGTTCAAAAGTAGTTTTAGTCGTGCAACAGAAAACTTCGATTGGACAGATAGTCTAGCTAGCTGTCTGGATTTACCCTGCAGAGAACTGAGGAGCAGTTAACCATAGTCCTCAGAAATCCACCGGAGTTTAAAATTCCAACACAAAGAAAGCGGGAGGTAACGGACATCCTGCCAAAAAGAGTGACAGCCAGCGGAATTTCCGGCGGCAACGGAGCAATCCCGTAAGTGAAATGTTGTGGATATAGACTACATCCAGCTAATTTGGTTCTTTGAAATCAGTTTGAGGATTGATTTGTAATTGCTGGATGAAGTTATCTTGGTAACAGTGTGCTCTTATTTTGAAATAAAGACAATATTAGTGAAGAGAAAAATAGTTAAAATCACGACAAGCATTCATATGATTGGCGTGGGTGCTGATCATGTGATTGTGGTTACATGAGGTATTAGGTAGGTTTTTAAACGACTCCAGGCAAGTGTGTTGAGAACCATCACATTTTTTGTTACTGGTGTCATTTTGTTGTACGGTGTGCTCCACAATATTTGCAATTGTTAAACAGTCAGTGAGTGATGTTGGTGCATGCTGACTGAGGTTCTCCCCATGGACAAGAAAGCTTTTAATGATAATAATAAGCCTGTTATGACAATTTAATCTTAAATGCAGCTTTAATTGCATGAATAATGTTTAGCAAAGTGAGTTTAGCAGTCAAATGACAAATTCCTATTTTAATGTCAAATGAAATGTCATATATTCTGGTTCTTTTTGTCTTTTTAACAGACTTAAAGGTGCTGTAGGTAGGATTGCGAAGATCCAGGACTTAGCGACAACTTCTCAGTCCCTCCCCACTTTCCACTAAAGCTCAAAATGGTCTCCTAAGCCCCTCCCCCCACAAGGGAGAATGAATATGTGTGCATGAGCAGTGATTGACACGCAGTTAGACACCCCCCCTGGCCCTGAATGGTGCATCTGAACAGACGGTGTTTTTTTGCAAATCGCACTACAGGCTGTAGGTGGTGCCAGAGGAGCCTGATTTTTTTTTTATTACCTGCTTCATGTAGTTCTACTGGAACATAGGGTCAGTTTCAGCAAATATGACAGGAAGTTAGTTTTATAAGTCTTACCTACTGCACCTTTAATATTTTTAGTTGAGTTTATGTCTTTTCGCTTAGAGTTTGTCAAACTAAATTCGGTTTGGTGCTTTTTTTGGTTACAAACTTTTTAATTTTTTTTTTTTAATTTTTTCATGTATAAGTATAGGTACGTTTTCATTATGAAAATGTATTTGTGATAATTGCAGATCATGGTGAGTTTACAGTCACCTACATGTTCACCAACACTATTTTATTATAAATCTAAGAAAGCGCGCCATTTGTATTTGCAAAATAACTTCATGTATGTGGTTCAAAGTAAACCGTCTGAGTCATGATCCAACTAACTGTCAACAAGCATACCCATTTGCTAGTTTGGGCTTAAGGACTTGTTGCTCTGACAACAGATCCAGCTATAAATTAAGCCAGTTTTGAAAAACTAAAAAATCCAGACTTGTGTCAAATTGTCAATATTGTAATCTGGATAACTCATTTTTTCACATGGGCCCTGCAGTACGAAACAATGACCATGACGTTCCTTTGTGTCCCCTCTGCTTCATTGTTCTTCTGTAAACCTGCATCTGTACCAGGACCTGGAGCGTTGTCTGATTCTCCCCAGTAACCCTGAGAGAGTGAAAGCAGAGAGCTTGTCACAGCCAAGCCTCTCAGATCATTTATTATTGATTTAGCAGATATGAGGTGGCGGGGAAAGCGAGGAGGACAGAGAGAGACAGAGAGTGAGAGAAAGTCAGTCATTAGACCTGTTTAAGAAAAAAGAAGTGACAGGAAAAGAATTAGGAAAACGACAGCAGGGAAAAGGGAGGGGATGATGATGAAAAGAAGAACTTTAAATCCCCCAGCTAAATAAGTGAAACAGAGCTGTGATGACACTTGAACAGACAGTTGGTAAGAGAAAGATGGAGTTGAGGTTGTGTGGGCCTCGTAAACCGCAAAGCTTTGCCTTGTAGCAACACACACCCTGCTTCCTGCAGGCTGTTGTGCCAGAGGCAGAAACTCCATGTCTCCATGTTGTCCTTCATCCACAATGTTTCCAGTCTTGGGTCACCCAGCCTTGATGGCAGGAGCAGAAGCGCTCTGGGGATGCAACTGGCTGTCAAAACACACCATGCCAGGAGGGGTGACGATGGAGAGTAATTCATTCAGTCAGTCAGATATATCTGCAGAAAGTAAACACTCTAAAAGTTAAAGTCTTACATAGAATAAAGTGCCATTAAATGTGATTCAATGTGTTTTTATTCACATTCGCACATTAAACAAACTGGAAACGCCAGAGTTATAGAAAAATAAGTCTCAATATCACATAAGAGTTTTTACGAGACCTGTCCTCCAAAGAGGAACGCCACAGGCGTTTCGGCCAAAACAACATACTCTGTTTACATCCGAGAAAGCCCTCTAACAGTCGTAGTTATTGTGGCAGGAGCAAACGACGTAACCTTAACCATGCGTTTTATTGTACATACGTATTACGTATACGTATTATTGTCACCATGATGGCAAAGCTGAAAGAAGTAACTGGTTCAAAAAAAGACAATGTTGTGCACGTCCTTGTAGTTGCTGGTGCAGGACAAAAAAAAGTAAATGTTCAAATAAGGTAACAACAGTTAAATGCTCGGAAAAAATATTTAATAGTGCAGAATCAGGCACACAACGTTTTGGCCCAAAATTTGGACTTCCTCAGGTGTATTTGATTATGGTGACCATACATCTTCGTCCGCTTATCCGGAGTTAGGTTGCGGGATCAGCAGCTCCAGCAGGGGATCCCAAACTTCCCTCTTTCCGAGCCACATTAACCAGCTCTGACTGGGGGATCCTGAGGCGTTCCCAGGCCAGGGTGGAGATATAATCCCTCCACCTAGTCCTGGTAGTCTTCCCCGAGGCCTCCTCCCAGTTGGACATGCCTGGAACACCTCCCTAGGGAGGCACCCAGGGGGCATCCTTACCAGACGCCCAAACCACCTTAACTGGCTCCTTTCGACGCAAAGGAGCAGCAGCTCTACTCCGAGTTGCTCACAGATGACTGAGCTTCTCACCCTATCTCTAAGGGAGACGTGCAGTTCCTCTCTTTTGGTTTGTCGTATTAAACTATTTGTTCCAAAATGTTTCCTCTAAAACCTGTACAGGTTACATTTTCTAAAAAGCCTGAGCTGATTGCTTGTTATTAGGCCCTGAAGATGTTTTGCCTCAGAGCAGAAACACATTTCCTGTCTAATGTCTTTCAATGGAGTGTTTTATTATACTGTACATCAGCATTTCCCTTAGGCCTAAATAAAGCATGAGTCTACATTAGTTGTGGCCTGATCTCTTTATTTCTCCTCCTCTTCAGACACTTGTTACTGTAGAATGTCCTCGTGTAATTCAGAGAAACATCAGCACAGTTCATTATGTTCAGTTTACGCACACAGCAACCCTTCCTTGATTGAGGAAGCTGTTTTGCATGTTGTCTCTGGCATCCTTTCTGGCACAGGCAATATTGTTTGTGTTGATATGCATCATTGCAGTGGTTGAATCTCAACACGCCGGGATCCATATTACAGTGTGCAGCAGAGCCCGAATCTGTTTGGCAGTCTGAGAGAAGTGCTGGCAGGATGGAACCCAGGGCGAATACATCAATCACCCCGCCACCCAGGACCCACTGAGAACTGATGGTGTCAATGGTACTACCGTGGCCACCATCAATCACTCCCTTCAATGCAACTCTTTACAGTCACGAAAATACAGTAAATGCATGCAGGTAATATCATCCAGCAGGATTAGTTCGTTTTAGAGGTGCATTTTGAAGGAGGAAAAATGTCAAGAAGACAAAATTATCACAGGTCATAATGTCAAGTTATCATTACCCCTGTCCAGCCCTAACACAGCCAAACCAGCCTCAAAACTTTGTTCCACCCCTGAGTGTGTATCTGGCTGATGTACAATTAAATTCTAACCCTCTCTACGGATCTCTAACCAATGCTAATTCAGTGTTGATGATGAAATGAGGTTAGCAGATTATGGCTTAAGCAGAGCTGTGAGCTCAGTTATAAGGGCTGCAAAGGTTAGGCTATTTCCTGCAATGGGCTATTTGTAGAATCACTCTAAAAACTATCACAGTCTGACAATGTGGGAAGACCACTGACACACTAGTGTAGGATAGAGACCTTAGTGTCTACCAATACTGACGAGGTACACACAACTTTCAAGTTGGGCCGTGTAGTTGGGTATATATTTCTGCATGATTGCATTTAGCAAAGTAATGTTGTATTATGTATATTAATGCAGACCTAGATCTGATGATCAGCTGTGAGAGTATGCAAAAATATATAGTAGTTGGATGAGGATGGGAAGCTAGCATGTTAGCTTACTTGGAATGAACATCTACCCTGAAATACACAGTCATCTGTGTGTGCAATACTTCCAACTGTATGTGCTCTTAGTTTCTGAAATGCTCATTAGAAAGCAGCGTGGACTCTGATGGGCCTATTTTCAAATGCCACCATCAACACTTATCTTTTTAAGAAATGCTCAGTAACGCTTTCATCAGCAGCATGCTTAGCCAGTCTGTGCAACTTCTTGTGTGCTGCTAATCAACCCAAGCATTAGGAAACAGCCTGAGCAGACTCTGATACTGACTGGTACCATTCATGGTTTGCAGTGTAAGATAGGGCGGTTTGTGTTGGAATTAACATGGCAGCCTCCCATCAAGGTCACTTCTTCAGCAGCAGCTCTGTAGAAGATAAAATGCACCGCTGCACAGCCTGAAAACATTTGTTGTTCGTAAAATGTGGCACAAATAAAAGTGACTGGGAGCATTATGCAGATAAAGCTGCAGAGCAGACCCTTTTTTATGTTAGTCTTCAGCAGCTCTTAGTGGCCACAGTTAAGGATTGCAAGGTGCTGCACAGCATTTTATACTTACATCTGGAATTCACAACCACATTCTCAGTATTAAATTATGCGTGGATTTGTTACAGAGTGACAACAAAAGTTGAAATTCCCATTTCAGTCTCAGTATTGACATTCTACTGTATATGTTGCCTTTGATATTGTGGAAAATATACTGAAGGAAGGTTTCCTAGAGGAATCCCAAAGCACCAGACTTAATTTGACGGGGAAACACATCCATGACAAATACAGTATTTGTCATGAGATTAATCTAAACCTGTCCAACAATAATGCCTGCCTACTTAAGTCTAATTTTCTCACTGGATAGTAGATAAAGTTCAGGATTGAAATCTCAAATTGTAGCCATAATTAATCTAAAATTCTCTTATGTTGTGTGTTTCTCCCCAAGTTGCCCAAACAGTTGGTCATATATAAATCATCTCTACACGCTATGCAGTTCTAAGATCTTAGTTTGCATCATATAAATGATTCAGTATCTCCATCATAGTTTCATCTCACAGTTTTTAAAAAGAGCACTGGAGGAGAAGGGATTGGGTGTAAACACTGACGTTTTGATATATTTAATTTGAGATTGGATCACGAGTCAGTAGGTATTGCTGCAATACAGCAAAGAAACAGCTTATGACATTAACTATTTAAGAGGTGAGATTGTGGGCTGAGCAAAGTGGAGTGCGGCCTTTAGGTTCTTGCATAATTCCTGATGTGTTTGTTGTTTTGTAGTCAAGTCAATTTATTTATAGAGCACATTTAAAACCAACCTAGGCTGAACAAAGTGCTGTGCAAAGTTATATTATGTTATGAAAACAGGAAGACAATAAAAATACAGACACAATGAACATCATACAAACATCACACTTCTGTGTTGTAGTCTCTCTGGAGAGCAACAGTCTCTTATATGACCAAATGGAGTCATAGCATATCTCAAAATGGTTGTCATCCATAATAAGCTATTGAATTATGTAAAAAAACACCCTTGCCTGGTCCATGCTATGGCTATTGTGCATTATTGTTGAGTCTCTCACACTCAAATTAAAACACAGTAAATGCTAGATTCCTGAGGAAGTAACATCCATTTCCTGGTCAGGCAAGCAGCACAAGGAGTGTGTATGATAAGACGAGGAACACCCCCTCACCACCATCACCACCCCTGCCGGACACACCACAAGTTTGTCCTCCACACACTCCACCTCTCCCTTCCTATGGCCCTCCCTGTCCTTCTGACTGCCCTTCTGGCCTCTGTCTCGCCAGCCCTCTGCAGCTGTATTTTAATCTCACAGCAGTGAACCACCATCGCTCAGGATGGACTCCAGACCCCCCAACCTGCCGCTGCTGCTTCTCACCTGCCTCCTACACTACTGTAAGGACCCCACCGTTCCTTAGGATGTTCCTTCAGTTAAACCTAATCTGATTCTCACTCATGTTCTTTTCTTCTTTTTCCTCTGTTTTTCTTCAAACACAGGGCAGTGTGCCAGAGGACAGTCATGTAAGTAGTACATTATACTGTATATTTTACTCTTGTTTAATAATTGGTCCAGAGGGTTGTAGTTTTTACAGCATTGAGACAGTTTTGGGTTATCTAGTCCTTGCTGTATTAGGCAAGAAAGATATTTTTACCTCACACAGTTATTTGCATGAAATGGGCATTGTATCATGCACTCCTGGCCTCCTTGATATTTTCAAGTCTTAAGTGAGATTCATTGAAGCTATTTTTAATCCTCTCAGGGGAAGCTGGGTAATCTTTCAAATTAGATGAGTTTGAATGAACCTCCCACATTTTGAATAGCTTTCAAACAACATATATTTGGATTAAAATGCTGATTTCTTCTTGTTTTCATCTTGTGTCAGTGTTTATCTGGAGCTCATAGTTAGGTAGTGCTGAGAGTTAGTTATACCACTCTCATGTACCACGCTCAATATAAGACTACAGCCAGCAGGCAGTTAGCTTAGCTTAGTGTGAAGACTGGAAAAAGGGGGAAACAATTAATAGCTAAGGTCAAGGTAACAAAATCCACTTCTAAAGCTCACACATAAACCTGAACTCTTTTTGTCAGTAACCAGCTGAAACTCCAGGAAGTTACTGCTCCTGGTCAAGAAATATTCTTGAAAAGCCAGTAAAATAGTGAATTAGCAGTTTTATACATCGGTTTTTGCACAGATTAAAAAAAAGAGATCTGACGTGTTAGTTGGGATTTTGTTATCTTTTTGGACAGAACCAGACTAGTTGTTTCCCTCTGTTTCCAGTGCTTCTTTGTGCTAAGCTAAGCTAACCAGCTGCTGGATGTAACTTCATAGTTAGACAGTATTGCAACCCATCTAACTTTCAGAAAGAACGAGGATAAGTGTATTTCCAATAATGTTGAACTACTTTAAAATTGCATGTATATTTTGACAAAATAATTTTAATTCAACTCTACAGCTTTTTTTCCAGATCTTTAAATGCACTTTCTCTACATATTTCTACAGTGGCTGAGTTAGTCATTTACTGCCTCAGTCCCTCCACATCACTGAGCCCAAACTAACAGCAGTGCTTTGAGGATGTGGACTTAAGTGATTGTTTCGTGGCTGTTGAGGCAGGTTACACCGTCCTGTTGTGGCTGAGGGAGAGCAGAAGCTGGGATAAATCAACTCAGCACTCCCGGGGGGCAGGGGGGGCAGAGAGGGTGAAATGCTGTTTGTTGAAGCTTTGTCCTTCCTTCAGCACTGTTACTGTGCAGAAGACTGGAGGCCAGGGAGCGCCTTCCTTCACTTCCTTAAGACTTCACCTTTATTGTGGAGAGAATATTAGACCCTGACTGTTGTATTGTATAACTGTCTCAGTCACTGATGTTGGTTTTACACAAACAAGACATCCTAATTAATTCTTTGTGTGTGTGTGTGTGTGTGTGTGTGTGTGTGTGTGTGTGTGTGTGTGTGTGTGTGTGTGTGTGTGTGTGTGTGTGTGTGTGTGTGTGTGTGTGTGTGTGTGTGTGTGTGTGTGTGTGTGTGTGACATTTGGACCTCCAGCATACACTATAGATGCCGTTCACCTTGTAATCCAACCCAGCAGCACAGTTCAGAGCGGGACACCAGTGATCCTACACTGCCAGGTCAAAGTCAGTCATGACAACATCCCTCACCTGAATCATACTTTCCAGCTCACACGGGACGACAGTCCAGTCTACTCCTCTTCCACTGTTAAAGACATAGTCCAATATAAACTTAACCCGGCCAGGGCAGCTGACTCTGGGAGTTATGAGTGTCGTGTCACAGTCAAGGACAAGAGCAAAGCAAGCGTCAGCCAAAAACTCAACGTCACAGGTAGAGCTATGATACAGTAGATTTTTCAATTGGTTAAATTTGTTTGTTGTTATTGCTTTTGTCCGACAAGGGTGGTATGACATTTGATAATATACCTGAAATTCTTCCATATATCAGCACATTTTTGGGCAAAACCAGTGTTTGTTTTTTTCAATTAATAAATAATTCACATTACTGCCGGTCAGTTTACACAGCATGAGTTGCAGACTGATGTCCTGCCTTCTGCAGTATAAATAAGCATTTTCAGACACCTACAACTTTTCTTGAGTTAAATATCAATCATATTGAATATTCATTCATTCATTCATACATATATGAATTTACATATTTACAACATATTGTGGATGCTGTAAAAAAAAGTGAGTTTTGTATTTTGTATTTTTTTATTTTATTGCATGTATGCTTGTATTTTGACTTAAAGCAAATTTTGGTAAATTATTATTAGTAGAGTAATGGCTTTACGTCCCACTGTCCTATTGGGTTTTCCTCTCCTCAGGCCTGCAGACCCCCATTCTGTATTTGAATAAGACTCAACCCTATGAGAGTGAGGAGTTCACAGCCACCTGCAGTGCTCCGGAAGAGAAAGGATCCCTCATCTTCCGGTTTTACCAGAGACTTGGGAATGGAGACTTTGAGAAGATAAAGCAGCCAGCGCCCAATGGGAACTCGTTAGAGACCACACTGGTCCTGAGGAGGATTGGAGATAGCCACCTGTACTGTGACTATGAGGTCAATTTGGTTTCTGGGGCCAGACGCTCCAACCACAGCAACGAGATTCCAGTCACAGTCAGAGGTGATTAGTTAAAGAGCTGTCATGGCTCCAAGAAAATATCAGATTGCTTAAAGGGGCTTGTGTGATTGACTCTTCTGAGTTGTGTCTTGCAGTACTCCACATTTCACCGGTCATGAATGTGCTGCCCTCCTCAGAAGTCTTTGAGGGTGATATAATAGAAGTGGTCTGTAAAGTGGTGAGTTCACTGAAGAACATTGAAGTATTCCTGACAAGGAACAGGAGGATCCTCAAGCAAGCCCAAGTCAGCCTCAGTCATCGATTCACTGCACAACAAGGCAACTCTGGGGAGCTTGTGTGCAAGGCAGAGTGGGGCAATGTGCAGAAAGAAAGTAATCGGACAATCACAGTCAAAGGCAAGCACTGTATAACTCTTTGTTACAAAATGTCTAAAATTACATTAAGTACCCCCTCATCATCAGTTAAAAGCCTTGTATAATGCTTGATTTTTGCTGTCCCGCTTCCACAGAGCTGTTTTCAAAGCCACAGCTGACTGTGAATCCCATAGATGTGTTTATGGGAGACCGCTTCAAACTGACCTGCTCTGTCTTCATTTATTTTCCTGAGAAGATCCGCAATGAAGGCATACAGTTCTCCATCTACAAAGATAACGTCAAACTCACCGGGGAAGAGACATACATCACTACGGCACACCCTTCTGAAAATGGCAACTACACCTGTAAAGCCCAGGCTGCTTCTCTTACACACAGCTTTGTAAAAGAAAGTCAAACCGTTGTTGTTAAGGCAAAAGGTGAGTCGTCAAGTGCACAAAATTAAGCATGCTGACATTAGCACATCTAAATACAGCCTCACAGAGTTACTAGCATGGCTGTCGACTCTTGTTTATCTGTGTCTGTCTTGTTTATTTTTCTGTTGCACTGACTAACTGGCTAATTATCTTATCCCCAGTTCCTCTTTCAAAACCCATGTTGAGTGTGGTGGGGGGAACAATGGTGTTGGGAAAGAGCTTCCAGCTGCTCTGTCACAGTGACAATGGCACTCTGCCCATCACCTACACCCTGTACCAACCTCACATGCCGACTGAGAGCAGGGTGGTAAGCAAGCAGGGGGAACAGGCCATATTTAACTCCTCAGCCATCTACACGTTTTCAGACTTAAATAACTTTACATGCCACGCGAAAAACAGTCAAAACAAGCCTCCCATGACAGGATCAAGGCTGCTACATTCAACCATCATAGGTGCGTTGGATAATGACCCATTCAAACAATGTTAACATGTTAACATGGTGAACTGCAGGTCTAATGTGTTTAACTCCATGCAGAGCCTGTGTCAAAACCAGTGTTGACCATGCTCCACAGCATGGGGGACGTCTCCGAGGGGCAGGACCTGACTCTCGTCTGCTCTGTTGAGAGAGGCACTCTTCCCATCAGCTTCACCTGGTACCACACTAAGACGGAGGGCGCTCTCGCCACCCAGACCTCCATGAAACTGGAAGGATCCTACAACATCAGAAATGTCAGAAGAGAGCACCGAGGGAGCTACTACTGTCTGAGCACCAACCAGGCCAACGAAACCAAACAGAGCCACACTGTCATGATCGGAGGTGTGTTTTTATCTTCAGTAGATGATGGTCATGGGTGCGATTCTTGTGTGTGACCATCTGTGTGATAAAGTCTAAAATGATCTTTTGATTTGAGTTTGAAAATTTCCTCAGTTATTTTGTAAACATGAAATATATACAATTTTTGTGCTGTTGGAAAAAGAATAAGTAAAAGTTCTACACCATAAGGGTACACATATTGTTTTTTGACTCAGCATTTCTAAGACACACTAACAGACCAACTTTAAATAATTGAGCCAATGAGTTTGAAGTATAGACACTGTGACAATTATTACATAAAGTTATTAAATAAAATAATACATATTTAGTTTAGGTATTTGCATTCATTCCCGTTTGGCATCCAGCTACCACTCTCATCTCTATGAGCAGTGCAGGTGTGAACACTTGCATGATCAGGAAATTAAAGTATTATACATGTATACCCAGAAGTGAAAGACACTACACTAAGCAGAAATTCTGTTTTTAAATCTAATTCTAATATGATTCATACCCATCCATATATTTCATTCAAATGTATTCTGCAGTGAAGATGGCTGGCTGGAAGAAAGGTCTTATCGGTATTACTGTCTTCTGCATCCTGCTCATACTGGCAATGAGCCTCATTTTGGCCTTTAAAAGACGTCTCCTTTTATATAAGAGGAAAAGAACTGGCGAGCTGTCAGTGTAAGTAACATTGCTCATATTCATATCTAACATCAGTGTTTTGGAGGTGAAGAATGTGATTAACAAGAGTAGGTCGTAATGCAGTTTCCTGTTTTAAAAGGCTGATTGTGTTTTGTGTCCACCTCTTCGTAGGAAGTCAGCCAGCACTAAAGTGGAGCGGCTAAGCCTCACCCAGGCCGAGGTCAATCAGGCTGCCAATGGTAAAGTCGTTCATGCTCATACAAATACTGAGCCGCAAACTTTACTTAAGAGCAAAATACAAAATTCATTTTCAAAATGTTTTCTTTGTTTACTCTTAAAGCATGAAAGTGTTGGTATATACTGTTTCAACAACCACCATTGTTGCTGTTTTTGTCTCTGTGTAGTCACTCCAGGCATGATAGGAAAGAGTGTTTGGAGTGAACATGCATCAGGCTCTGGTGAGTGTGTCAACTGTTTTTTACTGTTTTTTTAATTAATCCCATGAAAAGAGCAAATCTAACAATGTGTTAGTCAGTCCTTCAACAATTTCTGGCATCTCTACTCTATCTGTGATTCTCAGCCCTGAACCTACTGGTTGCTACTGAAAACGTAAAGTACATCGTTCCATTAAAAAAAAAAAAGTGATTTCATGTAGCAGCTTGTCACTGTAGTTTTTAGCAAACGGTACTCAAAGGGGAATAGATGTATTTTTTGGGGACTATTTTCGACTGTGGATTAATACACATTTGGTGCACTAGTAAGTATTTACAGCTGCAGGGCAATGTATGTGTGATTAACTCAAAGGAGCATGTCACTCAGTTCAACAGTGTGGCTCACTGGTGTGCTTTTAATAGTGGACAACATTTAAGCTATATTTGACTTTGGCCAAGCAGACGAGAAAGACAAATATAGATTATCAAAAGTGTTCTCCTTTACATGTTACCTAATTTGCCTGCTATACTCTTTGATTTAAATATTTTATAAAAATGCTATGAAGTTTAACTACAGCTTGCTACTCATCGAACTGCAGATTCTGAGGACCAGAATAGTGTGGCCGCTCCAGAAAAGCCGCCAGAAACTCAATACACTGAGGTGCAGACCAGAGAGGCAGATCCTAACAGAGGTGAGACTGCCTCTGAATTTGAATATTATTAGTATAATCTTTTTGAATTTAAAAACACTGTACTTGTACTTGTGTATTTTGTTGTTGACAGCACTGGTGAAAAAGGGCACAAACACGGTGTACAGCGAAGTGCGTAACTCCAAGCAAGGTATGACTAACATCCTGCTCTTCATTCATGTCCTACTTACGTTGATGTGGTCAGAGAAATCAAGTTGCTTGCTGACTTTTGAAAAAGAAAAAGCGCCAGGAAACAGGATCAGCTCCAACTCTAAACATATGCATTGTTATTGAAAGAATGTCCCATTAAAACAGAAGGCCCAGTCCCCAGGTGTCCACTTCCTGCTTTCGTCAAAGAGAACTTCCTGTTCTAACAATCAGAGCCAAACTGTGTGTACATCCGTTAGCAACACGCTCCATTGTTTCATACTCATGGGGGAAACTCGTCCATTGTTCAGTCATTGGCTCCTAATAACTCCTAACACTTTAAATGTCAGCTGTAGTGATACTATCAATACAGAAGTACAAGAAAACACAATAGGAATGTTTTTTGCTCTATGTGCTCTAAGAAGAGACTTGCTTGTAGATAAAGACTGTATTAGCACATACATATTAGTGTAAATGTGTGCAACACGATAGGCTCCCAGTTTTCAGGGATGTGGGCGCTGTTCATGGGAGTGCTCCTGATGACTATACAAGCCCTCCTTTTGAGTCATTTTGTTTCCTGAGCTTGTCCTTTGGCTTTGTTTTTGCAGGTGTTCCAGAGCAGGCTGATGGTGTAAGTTGAAACACACACACACACACACACACACACACACACACACACATCACGCGTACAGTGCATGCACACACTACAAAAAGACAGACACACTCATAAATCTGTGATGTCTTTGCTCAGAGAGACCTCTCACTGATGGACACAGTGCAATAAACAGAAACCCCATGGAGTTTGTAGACAGGTAACTGAAAGTATTGTATTCCAAGTAAAACACTTGCTTCATTTTACTTGTTTGAAAATTTGTGATAATTTACAAATAATTATGTAGGTGTCCTGCAAAGAACTGTGCAATTTGGCATTAATTATGTTCAATTGTTACACTCCAGTTTATTAATTCCAGTTAATTAATCTTAGTAAACCTCAGTCAGTAGGTCAACTGAACATTCAGAAATGTGTCTACAGAAATTAGTCTACAGACAAACATACAGTTCAACATGTACGAGGGATGATTCCTATGATAGAAAAATGATTATACTTTTTTACTTGTGTTTTCTTTTCTCCCAAAATCAAGATCTGCTTTTAAACTCAACTTACTAAGCAAAATAGAATAACAAAACTTTTTCAAAACGGTCTTGTTTTAGCCATGCTAGCAGTGTTTCTCTAGGGATGGCAATGTCGATTGTTCCACCACGTTGGTCCATATTGAAATATTTCAGCAAGTTTTTGATGGATTACCATGAAATTTTGTACATACAGTAAGGGTCCCCAGAGGATGAATCCCACTGACTTTGGTGATCCTCGGACTTTTTCTCTAGTGCCATTGACATTTGTGTTTTTAGTGAAATTTTCTTTGAAACTGTTATGTGGTTTGCCATTAAATTTGGTACACACATTAATGTTCACATCAGGATAAATTGTGAAAACTTTGGTGATACCTTAACTGTTCATTTTATCATCAGGTTGGTTGGTTTGTGACTAAGTACCTGCAAAACGTATGCCATTTTCATCAGCCACAGCTACAGGCTACTTTGCATTTAGTGCTAGCAAATGTTAGCATGCTAACATGCTAAACTAAGATGGACATAAACATGGTACCATTTTAAGTTAAAATGAAGTTAATAAGTTACGACATTATTGTGAGCATGTTAGCATGCTGATGTAAGTACAGTCTCATGGAGCCGTTAGCATGACTGTAGACCCCTGTTTCCCTATAATATGTACCAATTACATGTATTTTTTTTCACTTAACTTTCTAGAAATGATTCGGAAATAAAATAAAGTCTTACCCAACACCATGAGTTATTATATATTTTGCTTTGACCTTAAAATATCAGTGCAAGGCAGATCTGAAACTGTAACTGTTCTTGTTTATCTTCATATTCTCACTACTCTGTTAATTTCTGCTTAAAACGAATGAGTTGACATACAAATGCATACATTACAAGCAGTCGGTCTGCCATGCTGATCGATATAGTCCTGAATGTCATGCAGTAATCTTTCAGACGGTATCAGTTTTAAAGTTAGTGATCCAGCCCCTATTGTTTCTTCACATAAACCTCATATTTCATGGTTTTGTCACTTCTCAGCAGGGGTCAGTGGAGTATGCACAGCTGAATCATGATACAGATCACCACAGTGACCACGGTAACCATGCTGACTACAGTGTCCAGGACGACTACATAGATGACATTGACGACAGTGTTCACGTTAACACTGCTGACCAGGGGGAATGCAAACATGACCCAATGCCCGACTGTTAACTGACCAACAAGAATATTTATTCCCTTATTTATCCGGCTCGTTAATGCAGCTGGAATGTTTTGCTCTAAAAGACCTTAAACAGCTCTAAGCATTCATGTACTTTTTGTATTTTTGTAACACTTTGCAAGGAACATCCCATGTTGTAAATTCACTTGCTTTGTCTTTTTTGTCTTTTGAAATAAAATGTGTTTGTTAAGTGAAGTGCTTGTTCTTCCTTCTCTGGTAGTTATTCTTGCCAAGACACAGAAAGAGGATGTGTGTTGTGTCCGCAAAGGAAAAGACATTCAAGTCTATATCCTTCCGCTGGTGGCAGTGGTGACAGAATCTGAATAGAAAGACAGGTCTTTGAAGTGAGCAGAGTAGTGATACCACCTCTTTAGTGACAGATGTTGGGACTACATTTATCAGCTGTGTGAGAATCAGAGCTTTCTGTTTAAACCACTAGAGGACAGACTTCAGGCAGCACTGCATGGAAACTCAGTGCCATCTGGCTGTGATCTCTCTCACTGCGAGGAGGGCTTTCACTGTGTTGTCGTAGCATCAGTTTCATCACAGATATCACTTTCATTTTCCATTATCTAAGCTTTAATTGAATTATATAACATTAACTTATTCAAGGTCTCCACCAGATATACACCAGGTATTTTTAAAAGAAAATTAAAGACCTAACTTTTTACGTAATCTGGTTTTTAATTTAGAGTAATGTCATAGCATTAGTTTAATCACTGGTTTTTATATGTTAATCATGGTGATTACTTTATTCTGTTGGCTTTAGTTTGTGTGTGTGTGTGTGTGTGTGTGTGTGTGTGTGTGTGTGTGTGTGTGTGTGTGTGTGTGTGTGTGTGTGTGTGTGTGTGTGTGTGTGTGTGTGTGTGTACAGTCACTGGGACAGCATCACAACTGCAAATGCAGTCATGAAACTTTGCAGGTGTGTAGAACCATTTTCTCATAAACAATGTCAGAAGAATCCGGAGTTCCCTTCCCACACATGTAGCACACAACAGTCCGTATCAGATGCATTCTCACTTACTGGAAATACCATGTGGTTTAGGTGAGGACTATCACAAGATGGTCTCTAGATTTAGAAGTATTTTACAGTAAATAATTGTTATGTACTCTGAAAATTCTCTTTTTTTTTCAAAGACCTGTGGATGTCAAAAGTGACATACTGACATTTTGCAAGTACAAGGTCTTTACCTGAATTGGAGGGCATTCTTTGGGTTCACCCAGTTCACGCCAACTGCTGTCAACAGTCTGGATTATGAGGATCTGCGTTTTGACAAGAAGCTGTTAGGAACACTGTACAGCAGATCAAATCCATGTGGGAGTCTGTAACACCTGACACCAGAGCTAACACCGACAGCCTGCCACCGACTCACACGCTTTAGACTTCATTCTTAGCACAGACGAACGTATACACTCTTCATCTTCATTATCTGCCTGCCTCGAGTTTGTTCATATGCTTGTGTGTGTGTGTGTGTTATTCCAGTTGACAGAGATGTCTGATTTCTCCTCCTCCAACTCTGAGTTCTGTTCACCGCTGCAGTTGTGCTAAGTCACTTCACCAATGTGGCACCAGGGTGTGGTACAATATTATCAGGGGTTTGCACCATTCCCTCAGGCCCCCCCCCCCCCCCCCCCAAAGCTCTCACATGCAGAATGGTACGTGTGCTTCTTGGCCTCTGTGGGCTTCTTCTATCTATGAATGGATACAGCTTCAGCTCTGAGGTGCCAAAATGAAAACTCACCCCTGCTCTGAGGACAGGACCGCATCTCAGTCGACTCATGGTTAATTAATCACATTACTTAACCAGGAGGCCAGCCTTGACAGGAAGGGAACAGCATATTCTGAGCACCAGAGATCAGGCAGAAAGGAACTGATACTGTGTAACATAAGTAACTTACATTATCAGAGTTTTTTAAAATAGTTGGAGTTGGATAATAACACAGTGGGCAGAGACCAAAAGACAAAACCACGAAGTCATATAACACCCGTTTTAACCAGAATGTTTTAGAACTGTGTGTGAAACTGTCAGGGAAGTAGAGAGTGCTTTGAGTGCATTCTCGTTTCAGACACCGAACACTTTGCCCAAGGATGGTGCTGTTCTGCCTTTAGATCATAACTGTCTGTCGGTGGGGGGGAAGGTGGTGGATTTACTACTGTTCCCAAAGCTACGATGTGTGAGGTCATGTACAGACCTTTAGGGTTCCTATTACAAGGAGGCACCCACCCTGTTACATACTGTAACGATCATTGCCAAACGTGTGCTGACTGAGGAAAGGGGCTTGGTTTTGTACATACATATGGTAAGAGTGATCGCTCTTACAGGCCTAGCAGAGTCCTCCGTCCCCTCTTTATTACCCCACGTCCGCTGTTCGTGTCTCCGCCAAGTAACCTGATCCAGCTCCTCCTGTATTTGGAGCACAACTCCTGCCATTGGCTGCTGTGCTAAAATTAGCATATTGACCCCTGTGAAATGCGTTCTGTTAAAATCTTGTCTTTGACTTGGCCTTTTGGAGCCAGTGCTGTTTGTGGTCTTCAGATGCAGCAGTGAGGTCATTGTGTCCACCTCATCTGTCTTGCTCCTGCAAATGAACTTTTATGTTAGAGAGATGTTCTTAGCCATCATGTAACTGACCTAAATGTTATATATTTTACATGGTCATTCTATATATTTCTTTCATACACTATATTGTTCACATATGCTGTACTACTACTCTTGTATTAATGCATTCTTGTAATCAAGGTGCAGCTGCAGTAGTTGTAATAGCAGCAGTAAATTCCACATCACTGTAGGTAGGGATGTGTTCATGAAGAATATTGACTTTTACAGTTTGTGATGGCACCACATAGATTTAAAGCAAAGACATAAAAATCTATCTCTACCTGCATCAAGTGATTTGTCAACCCATATAACTCAACTCAAGTTGTGCAGCATTACTTCTGAATTCCATCATTTCCTAATAACTGTAAAGACAGAAAATAACAAAAGTGTTCAATATTTTATTACAGGCATTTTAATTCATATTTAATAGTAGTATAATGGGTATATTTAAAGAATGGTCAAACTTGTAATCATTATTTCTAATTTTCACAATGAGTTAGAGAATATTTGCTTTAAACTGTGAACTGATCGATACGTTATGCAAACTATGCCCTCAAGTCAATGTCAAGCCTTTCAGCTAACTTGCAATAAACATTAATTGGGAATCCATGGAGTTATTTATCAAACGGATGGCATTTCATGGCTCATTTGTCTTCCTGCATACCCCTATAGGAGGTTTATTAAAGAGTCGTGCTGGGACGTTAGGAATGAGTGTCTGCAATAGTGCGCTGTCTAGGTTTGTGTCTGTCTAAAATCTATTAAATAGATATTACTGAAGAACAGTAATTATTTATGCAAGTTATAGGTGTTTATATAATACATTTGACACAGCAGTTTCCTGGAGGGAAAATGGTGGAAGTAAAAATCAAATAAGTAAAGCCTTGAACCTGGCATAACTTTGGGTGTATTTCACTTCATACATAATAATATAATAATAATAATAATAATAATAATAATAATAATAATAATAATAATAATAATAATAATAATAATAATTACTTTTATTTATATAGCGCCTTTCATGAAACCCAAGGACACTTTACAGAATTACTGTGGCTAAGCTAAAGCAGGCTGTATGCTAAGGGTGCTCCGTTGATCGGTCACCGATCGGTATCGGCCGATAATGGCTTTAAATAGTTTGATCGGTGGTCTCCATAAATGCCGATCAGATAGGCCGATCAGATGACGCACTACCATGGATGTATTAAGAGCACACTACTCGTGAGAACATTTTCTATATGGAGCTAAAATGGCGGCCTTCTTACATTCAGCGGTCTGGCAGTTCTACAAGCTGTCTGAGCGGCGGCAGAACAGCAGTTGGCCCGCGGGCCGGCCGCGGAACGAAGGCGGTAAAAAGGCGGCTATTGCTTTTAAAAAGCGGCTGCCACCGGTGGTGCTCCGGCAAACGTGTTTGCGACTCATTGCTATCTGGGAAAAAGACAATACGTTAGCGATTTGCAACGTGTGTGCCAAGGAAATACCACGAGGCGGAAAGCTCCAAAGACATTTCAACACCACCAACCTCATCAGACATTTGAAGGTTAGTCACGGAAAAAAGTGTTGCAGCTCCAGCGCCACTCAAATAGCTGTTTCCCCGTGTGTGTGTGTGTGTGTGTGTGTGTGTGTGTGTGTGTGTGTGTGTGTGTGTGTGTGTGTGTGTGTGTGTGTGTGTGTGTGTGTGTGTGTGTGTGTGTGTGTGTGTGTGTGCTGAAGAAATGTCTGCAGTGACTGAAAGGACGTTTTTTAGATTTTGAGCTAGGACAAAAAGCCAAATAATTACTGATACATTCTCGAAACACGTGTGACTGTTATGTAATGGCGTAATTTTCAGTTCATAAAAGTGATCGGTGATCGGTATCAGCCGATACGTCTTCCAGCAATCGGTGATCAATGATCGGCCCCAAAAATCCTGATCGGAGCACCCTTACTGTACGCTGTGTTAAACAGGTGGTGTTTCAGGAGTTTTTAAAAAATCTCCAGGGATGTAGCATTTCGTATATCGGCAGGGAGGGTGTTCCAGAGGGATGGGGCTGCAACACTAAAGGCTCTTTCTCCAAAGGTACAGAGTCTGGTGTGGGGAATGGAGAGCAGGCCGGCGTCTGAGGACCGCAGGTTTCGGGGTGGGGTGTATGGATGGGGTGGTCAGAGAGGTACTGTGGGGCCAGGGCATGGAGAGATTTGTAGGTCAGAAGGAGGATTTTATATGTGATGCGGGACTTAATTGGGAGCCAGTGAAGGTGGATGAGGGTTGGGGTGATGCACTGCCTGGTCTTGGTGTGGTGGGTGAGGACCCTGACGGCAGAGTTTTGGACATACATACATACACATGGAGCCTGTCTTGGGTTTTGCTGGGGACCCCAGACAGGACTCCATTGCAGTAGTCCAAAAGGGAGGTTATGAAAGTATGAATGAAGGATTCTGCCACAGAGTCAGACAGTGATGGCCGGAGTCTGGAGATGTTTTGAGATGAAAAAAGGCTGATTTGGTGATGGATTTGATGTGAGTATGGAATGAGAGGGTGGAGTACAGGATTACACCAAGGTAATCTATTACCTCAGCGATAAGTAATCTATTACTCTAATCTGTAATATAACAGTACATACAGTTTATTTTGTATTCTTGTCATTGAAAAACAGCCACATGTCACTGTGCTGTATCAAGGCTGCAGGCTAAAGGCAGCTCTGTGTGAAAGAGTGATACTCCATTGTCCTGCTTAGTAAAGGTTGGATTTAGTAAGTACACCTGTTCGATGTTCTCCATATTTAATTGCATAAGCTCTCACAGATCCATCCAGGACATTAATTCATCATAACCTTGTGCAGCCTGCTCAGAGCACACAGCGGCAGTGAAGGTTCACGTCCTATTCCTCACCAAACACACACACATTGTGCAATCGAGCATCAACACATTAGGCACGCATATGCACAACTTGTAACCCCTGAACTCCTTTTCCATGGATGCAGGCTTCAGCTAAGGTAACCCTATCCTCACACAAACAGTCTGCCAGCCTCGGTGCTACTCCCACTCCCCTCTGTGCTAAGTCTGAGCCCTCTCGAAATCACTGTGTCCCGGACAGCTGCAGCGCCTGTTTACTGTCTTTACCTCTTTGCAGGGCAGCGTTCTCCATGCTTGGTCAATGTCAGCAGTAGCGCCTCTCAATGGGACAGATTTTTCCCCCTTGTCCGCTGGATGGCTTACAAATAAGTATTCTAAACAGTCTATAAAACGTTTAACCTTCTCAATTGACTATTTATACATAGCTTTACTGGAAGTCTTTCACAGTAATTCTGGTTCTTATGGGTCACTGGGAAATATTAGACTGTAAAGTGTTTATGAGGACATATGTACAGTCCAGATTCAGTGGCATGGGTTCTAATGCTCAGCCCTTTCTTATGCCAACTTTTAGGTATGGCCCAAGCAGGTATATTTCACCTGGAACAAAAAACACATTTACACTCCCAGTGCTCTGCACCTGTTATTGTTTAGGTCTACATGATAGCTATGATATTAATTCATGTTTTAAAACTATGTTAATGCCTACATTTTATCTGAAACCCAGATGAATTGAACAGAGGTATCATGTTTTATGTACATAAGTTTGTAGAATGGAATACACACAATCATTTCTAGCTGCTCTCTAACATAAACACAGCTCTCTGTGACTACAAATTAACTCTCTACAGGAAGAGAAACAAGATAATATGTGGCTGTTCTGAATAAAACTGACTATAAACTCTAATGGGACTCTATAGGCTTAACCACTCAAACTAAATCTAACTCATGGGGGGGGGGGGGGGGGGGGTAAGAGGCCAGAAAATGTTCGAACATGTATATTATTTGAATAGCATGGTGTTTAAAAAAGCATATTCATTCAGTTTGTAGTAATGAGTATGGACCAATTCCCATGGAAACTATTTGCTCGTGATTGTGGCGGGTGTCTGGCAACTTTAGAGTCCGGAGGCATGGGAACCACAAGGGCCATGCCATTTATTTTAGGACCAGATGGCAGTTGGGCTCTTTTTCAACAGCAAATGGCTCAGTTTACTTTTGGTTGGCTTGTGTAATGTGCTCGCTTGGCTCTGTGTCGGGGACTCATCCTTTTTATGAATTCACCTTACGCCAACTGATCTTGTAGTCTACATGCACACGAGGACCCAGAGACCATGATGCCTAATAAAAAAGCACAGGAGTTGTGCTGTAGCTGCTGTTTCATTTAAATGACAAAGCAAATATTAGAGAAACAAATGTGTTTACTTTCCTTAAATGCACTAACTTGAGAGTGGATTTTCCTTGGTGTCCATTATGTTAATAGCTTTCCACCCTGGCCACATTAAAAATGCTGGATGTTAACTCAGTATGCTGACTTCTCTATTTATACTAAATGAAAGGGGAATGCCATTAATGATGTAATGCACCAGTTGCATCTAATAGACGTATAATATTGATTTCCCTTTCGTCCATGAGGGCTGGGAAGTTGAATTAGCAGTAGACAGATGAAAAGATATTCTACAACAAATCCAATTATTGTGATGCCTAGCAAATACCTTTTCTAGGTTTTAAATGTTGAGACTGAATATCAAGGTTTAAATTTCCCCAAGATGTAAGCATCTCAACAGCTGCAGGCATCATGGTTTCCGTCTTTCTCGCTGAACAACAGACTCGTTCCTGATTTAGATTCCAACTGCTTTTTTCTCAGCCCACTGCTCACGCCATACCCAGATCCCGAGTGAGAACCTCCCGTTGGGCCTTAAGAGGTCCAGACTGAGACAAATCTTTACACTCTTTACCATCTAGTGATCCAGGTGTGTTCATACATATGCTGCCTGTTGAGAAATGTACCACTACTCCTGTTCACTGTAGAAGAAAATGAATTACCTAACAGTTTTAGTCTCATTTTATCCTGATATCATCTTTCCTGTTCACTGATTAAGTTCCTATTATTGTCTCTGATCAACAATCTTTTAGTGTCTCTGGGATAATTAAGTCTGTCTGCCTTTTGTCTAGCTTCAAAACAAAGCATTTTATTTTGGTCACTGTTAGCAAGACCTTTTGTTTAGCGCCCAAGCTGGCTCCAGCGGTGTTCAAACCTCATTTAAACAAAGGACTGTTTTTCAATAGTTTGAGCCGACAGTATTGGGTCTATGCAAATCTACTCAGATAGTTTTGTGAGTGAATGTCTTCTCAGCTTTTGTTATTCTGTTGCTTCCTGTAACCTTGTATAAAACCCTGACCAGAAAACTCATTCTGGTCTGAGAGAATCCTGCAGCTTCTTGTGAGCTTCTGTCTCGTCTGT
The DNA here is from genome assembly GCA_023631565.1 of Gymnocephalus cernua. Classification (NCBI taxonomy): domain Eukaryota; kingdom Metazoa; phylum Chordata; class Actinopteri; order Perciformes; family Percidae; genus Gymnocephalus; species Gymnocephalus cernua. Next base: position 8,926,110 of record CM042441.1, read on the forward strand.
GCAGTGAATAAAACTCATCTGAACCAGCCACTGAATTGGATCTGAGAGAACTGTGTTTTCCACATCACCCATGGGACTGTGTGTGCCTGGGTCAGCAGGGTGGTTTCTGAGAACAGGCGGTGTTTTGGCAGAAGGTCTGCATTTTCTACACGCCCTGTGCCTAACTTCTAAAATTCCTAACAAGTCCTAACAAAGCTGTGAAGCTACGGTTTGTTTGTGCATACATATGGATTATTCAAACACAATGACTTGCGTCACACTGACCTTTTTAGACAACAAAGTTTATGAGAATGACAGCCTGCATTCATAACATGCTACACACAGACAGGACACTTCACAACTCGTATTTGTAGGCAATGTAGTCACCAACCTGCCTGCTACCTGCATCACGCAAGTCAGTTGAGTGTTAAGGAATGCAGAGCTGGCTTTTTTGGAACATGTATAGCCCAAGTGATAAGCCTCTGTGACAGATCACTATTAGAATTGTCATTCTTTTGGCTTCAGTTTTTGTGTCCTGAACTGTGTGTCCCTGAATACCTAGCTGTACAGTATAGTGAGATACTGTCGTAAAGTGATCTAAATGGATCACTGGTGGCACCCATTGACAGATTGTCAACTACATTTTGTATTTTTATAATATTATGGAGCATGGAGAAATAATATCAGGGCCCTAATCACAGATAGGGATATTGTTTACCATTAGTGGCTAATGTATTATGTAGGGGCCAGCCATGTGTCATCATTTATGAGTGGAATGCATCATTGATAGGCAGCCTGTGAATGTGCATGTGAAAGAGAACCCTAGTAGCAGCAGCTCGACCAGCACAGAGACACACAGACAGACGAGCTGACATGGTTTAAAGTTTAACGTTATTAATGTTAATGTTAGAGCAGAGTACCACAGGTTACTATGCATTTATTTTCTTGAAATGTTTATTGTCAAAATCGTTGTAATGTTTCAATTATTCATTTTATTCTTTAAATTGATATTGATAAAATTAAGGGCAAAATATGTTTATAGTCAGAGAAAAATTCATATGATGCACATCCTGTTTTGGGCAAGTCATACAAGGGGGAACGCACCTATGTTCCCTCAACCCTATGTTCCCACATTTCTAAGATTTTTTTTTTCACTGAAAATTAGGCCCTATGTTCCCACAGTTCCCACATTTCTAAGATTTCTTTCCAAAAGTAGGCCCTATGTTCCCACATTTCCTATTTCATAAATTTGTATTAGATTGTATCCCCCTTTCTTCCAATTTGGTAGCCAATTACACCCAACCTATTATCCAGTGGCAATGGACTACAGATGGAATGTAACCCTAACCCTAACATAGGGCCTAATTTTCAGTGAAAAATAAATTCTTAGAAATGTGGGAACATAGGGCTGTGGGAGCATAAGGTTGACCCCATACAGAACCACTATTTAATGAGTGCATGCACCAAAAAATGTGTTAATGTCGTTAAAATTGTTCAAATGTTTCGGTTATTCATTTTATTCTTTAAATTGATATTGATAAAATAATGGGCAAAATAGGTTTATGATCAGGCAAAAAATTCATATGATGCACATCCTGTTTTCGGCAAGTCATCCAAGGACCTGCTATTTAATGAGTGCATGCACCAAAAACGTGTTCATGTGCCCAAAATGTGATCCAACATGAGACTTTGTTTTGACTACCAGTATCAGAGTATCAGGCACACACAGGGCTGCAGCTATCATTGTGGACACTGTGGGCATGTCCTCTGTATTTTTAACTTAATTTTTTTTATTTTTCAGGAAATCTGGAGATTTTAAGCGCCCTTTGGGAGTTTACGTTCTGCTATTAAAAATTAACACTTGGTGGATATTTTATACTTTCTGTTCTCAATATACTTAAATCTGACTTATTTTAGCCCAACAGATGATGTAGAGAGAAGTAGTCCTCGCAGTAAAGATAGCTTCGCAACATAATCAAACTGCTTTAGATATTTATGTTAGGAGATATTTAGACAATATAACTAACACGTTCCAGGGTAACTATTAATATAAGCTAGAGATACCTAGGATCGTGACCCCTAACCATGAAAAGTCACGTTGAGGGAGGTAGGAGCTGATGACACCACAGAGATGTGTGACATTGTCCCTTTCCTGTCAATGTTTGTTGTTGCTAACATTGTCTTTGGCAATGTTCCATACACCTTGATGTTTTCAACTCTGACTTCTTGGTAATTTGTCAGATCATAACATGCAAGGCAGTCTGGGACTATGTATGGAAAGAAGCTGAAACTGGCATTAGTCCAAGAGCAGGCCTAACATCGCACCGGGCTGTAACAAACAAACATTTTCATTTTTCACATGCTGAGGTCCTCCTTTTTTTCTGCTGAGGAAGTTTCTGTGGAGAGGAGTGAAGGGAAGCTGGAGGGAGTATCCCCAGTACTCAATGCTATATAAGAGACTTTGGAATCTGATAGCTGCTTCTAAAAGTCTCTCCCTGGAGCTGTGAACATTCAAATAGTCTCACTTCAATTTGTCTAGACATTAGTTCTAAGCCTCTGTCCCCACTGTTTAGAGACCAGTAGTGTGGGGCTGTGATGAAAAATAATTTGTGTTGGCATTTAGAGCTGGGGTCAACTCTTATCATAACAGAAGTGCACTGATCATTTCCTGCTGGGATAATCTGAGTTATGTGATCTCCCTCCTCTGGTTGTGTAATAAACAAAACTGAAAATATGCCACAAAAAGGTCCTAAAGTGCATGTGCTCAGTTCTGAAACAAAGTTATCTGCAGGTTTTCTGCTGTCACAACAGTTATGAAGGTGAAGATGGGTGAGCAGATAACCTTAAAGTGATACTGAATAGTAAAGTATGTAGAATATGCAGCAACGTGTTAGAATAGCTGAACATTACAACAGAGGAGATCAGGTTCTGGAGCAGGTCATATCTTGGAGTTGTGGTGAGAAACACAAACCTGAGGATGGCAGCTACGCTATTTCTGCTGTTACATTGGCAGCATCTGTGAAATGCCCAAGGTTTTCTGAACCAGTTATAACCAGCTCTGCCCATCGTAGAAGTCTGTCTGGGGGCAGCTGGTGCCACCAGCACAACATTACAGCACCATTCTCACATACTGCATGAAACTTGTTATTTTACATTTTGAATAGTAACAATGTAATAGGAAAATATGATTACTGTTTTTGAGAAATGCTACATTTTTGCTCTGTGTGTCAATCTTACTTTGGAAGGCAAAGTTCAGTGTTGTAAATAGCTGTGACTTCAGCGGCATTTGAAGGGAGAGGTTACATTTAGTGGCTTTGCCCCCACAGTTAGTCCCACACACAACCTCCTCAGTGGGTGAATTTTATTGGTGTATCTGGTTATGAATCAAAGGGCAAGCATGAGCAAGTGTCACATGATAACGGACCTGCGAATCAATTAGAAACATGGAGAAACATAAACTTAAAGATCTCCACTTTATTCTAAAAGTAAAACATGGGTGTGGTTTTCAAATCAATTTCTGATGTTACCGGTCTAACTCAGGCCATGGAAGAAGAAGTACTTCAAAACCTTACTAAATAAAACTATCTAAGTATTATCAACCAAATGTACTTAGACACATCTGAGAAGTAAAAGTATTTATTGTGCAGTCAAGTGTTCCCGGTCAGTGTTTTACTATTATATATAATGTTTCTGAATTGATGTCACTGCTGCATCAATGTGTATGTTGCATTTTACTGCTGTAAATGTTTAAGGTTGTGTTCATTTTAGTTTAATCCTACAGCAATGATTTATATTCTATAAGCTCATCATATGTTTGTAGCCACCACTGATGCTGAACTAAGGTTATATTGCACCATTAGGTATGACGTAAGCAGACAAATCAACAACACATGCCAATACAAAATCATGTGCTATTGCTGTTTGCTGTTGTTTACTGTATATGTCCTCCACTATAGCTCTCATTAATAAAAACAAAACAATGTGATTCACAGACAATGATGTATATAACTGCTTGTAATAACCCATGATTGAGAAGCCTCCTGTACATTTGAGGTATGGTCTTCCTCTTCTGTCAATATTTAGCTCTGAAATGTTTATGTGGGAAGTTGTAGGTCTCAAGACTCAAAGGGAACATTTTGGTTGTCAACATTTTTTATGAGGGGTGGGTGCCATGTCAGAAGGCATGTGACTGTACAGTGGGAGGATCTGGAATAGGTCCACTCATTTCTAAGCTGAAGTCACTGGATATTAGCCCTAAAATAGCCCTGCAAAGGGTATATATGGGTCCTCTCCCACTTGCCCCACCAGACAACGATTCTGTGCAACAGCAAACACACTGTGCAAAAGATCATTTTAAATTTAATTGGGAGAAATTCACAGCAAGTGAAAAAAAGAGGACCATACAAGCTAAAAGACAGTGATTGGATCATAGTGAAGCAAAGGATTTGAGAAGTATTTTGCAGTAACAGCAGGAGATACTTCAGCTGGGAACTAAAGGGATAAGAAGCGAGCGAGGAGAGGACACAAAGGACACAGAGCAAAGGATACTGCTCTTTTATTGGATTGGTGCATTATCTTGGATCTCTCCCTTCCCTCCTCCTGGGCTGACAGCATAGGGGGAGGCAGAGCCGCAACCACCGCAGGGATGAAGTACAACTACCATGTACCGGCGTCAACGTACACACGCAGTTCACAGTACACACCAACATACAACACACCTACCTATTACACTCCCTCACATTACACACCTTCTACCCCACACTACACCTCCGCGTATACCTCTCCAACAAAGTACACCCCGACACAGTACAGCACGACGCATTACACCCCATCACAGTACACGTCCACTTACAAGGCTGCATCAACTTACATCCCCTCCTACAGCAAAGAATCACGGTACAGTTCTACACGCCGCACACAAGAAAAAAAGGAAAACCCTGCACCTGTAATACCTGTCACACCTCCAAAGAGAACTGTGCACTTCCCCAATGACATCATCTTCCAGGATATTGTGAGACGAGGAGATATGGAGCAAATTGGTCGGTTCATGAGAGCGAGGAAAGTTCGTGTGGATACACTCTTCCACTCAGGTAAGTCTCCACAGCTTTGACTTTTTTTTTGTCAAAAAGCAATTTTGAAATTTTTATTTGACATTAGAAATAATGCCAGCCAATGAGGATTGAGGCTTCGAAACTGTTTAGGTGTCAATCACTGATTTGAACTGACTACATGGCCGTGTACGGCAGTGCTGCTGCAGAGGATCTGACGTAGTCTTGTGTGCAGGTATGGCAGCACTGCATGAAGCTGTGCTAACAGGAAACCTGGAGGTGGTGAAGTTGCTGGTGAAATATGGTGCTGATGTTCATCAGAGAGATGAAGATGGCTGGACACCACTTCACATGGCCTGCAGTGACGGGTACCCGGAAATTGCCAGGTGACCTTTTACCCTTTTACTCTTGACCGATCATCACACTTCCTTTTTCAGCACACTGGTTGCACAGAATAAAACATGAAAGACTTCAATATATGCTGCTGATTTCTCAAAAGCAAAATAAAACGTAGGTCATTCATTTCAATATTGAACCGATTTTTTATGCAACTTGCATGCTTTAAATAACCCCTAAAAGTGTTAGAAGAGGTCACCGTATCACAATGTCCTTACTGAGAGAAGGTTTATCTGGATATGATGCTGGTAGTTTGGCTCTGAACATTGACAATAGGCAATAAAAACACACACATGAAACAATGACATAATTCATCACAATACACAAAACATGGTATTCAGAATTGAGTAAACCCAGGGATTAAAAGAGAGGGACATCATTGGATAGGAGAGAATTCAAAATGCTAAAATATAAGAGAGAATGTTTTGTGTTAACTTATATCCATAACAACAAATGATGGAACTCATCCTCAATACATACAGCTTCAATAATACCACTGAATTTTGACCATTTATTCTGAGGTCTTTGAGTCAAGATAATGAAACAATTGAAGAAGATCAGTTGCAGTGATAATAAACTATTCCATGTTTTTCTTTTGTTCTCATATATGATGAAAACCTGTGTTTAACAACGTTATGCTTTATTCTCCACTTAGTTATCTGCTGTTGATGGGAGCCAGCACAGAGGCAGAGAACGAGAGCGGAGAGAAGCCTGCAGACCTCATCGACCCAGACTGCAAAGAGCTGGCCAAACTGTTTGAGACGGGCTGTGTGTGATTGGGCACCAAATGGACCCAAAGTGAGACCACAGCAACAGAAAAGACGGAAAGCTTAGCAGTCACTTGGAAAAGAAAGAAAAACATATTTAACAGTATTAAACAGTGCAATACCAACCAAACTTGTAACAGGGTGGAAGAACATAGCCAGAGTTAGGGGCACATCACTGATCCTGAAGCAAAATGATGGTTCTGTTTGTTAGTTTCAAAAGTTTTTTTTTTTTTTTAATTTGCAGCCTCAAAGCAATACTCCATTAGGCTGCATTTCTGTTTCTGGTGGTTATGTTATTTTATTTCATTTTATTTTGTTTTGCGCATTTGTGTATTTGTCATAATGCCAGTGTCTATGCAACAAATGTTAATCTGCAAACATCTGTCTTCACTCTCAGCTCATGTACAATTGTACAATACCAGCAATGTCTCACCCTGGTCCAGGTCTGAATACCTATTAATTTCTGAAGGAAATTAGATTAATCTACATCCTCCTGAGCATTTCAGTTTAAGTATTCTACCAATTGTGTTAGTGTTTAGCAGTCACTTTTATAGCTGGTTGCACTCTGCAGACTGTATGTTTCCAAACTGTGTATTGAATTTACAACACAGAAGTTGAGCCGAGATGTTTGTGTTTTATAGACATGTATTATGTATTCTCACTGCTGGGCAGAAAGAGGATCAGCTACATTAGTAATTGATACTTCATTGATGGTCAGACATATAATAAAAAATAAAACATCAACTTTATGCTGTATAAGCTCTTTTACTGCTGCAGTATTTCCCCCTGATGTATTGCTTTTGTTTTCTGTAAAAGTCTTATAATTTTCTCCTAACTGATTATTTTTGTACGTTTTCATAAATAAAGAAACCTTTTATAAATATGACTGAGTTGCTATTGTGTGGTTTGTGTAAGAATAAATGGAAGTGTATTACAGAGAGAGAACACACCGTGTCTCAATGCTGGAGTTTTTCAGCCATCCTCTTTGGGTAAAGCATTACTTTATAAGATTCACTGGGATGTATGTGCCCTCAACTTTAGTCTAGCTTTACGTAAGTTTAATTTTGCTGCTGCTTCTAATTTCAAATGGTAAATGAGTCAAAAGCGCTTTTGCACACCTTTTTTCTGGGGCAGGTGCGTCGGAAAAGGCAAAGGTTACTAGCAACAGTTGTTGAACAAGTTCTGCACACTGTCCATTACGCATGCAAATACTTTCGGTCACACAAACGTTGTGAAATAAAGCATTTGCATGCGTAATGGACAGTGTGTGGGACTTCTTCAACAAATGGTAAATGATAACAAATATATATATGATGTTCTTGGTATGGCATCCTGACATGAATGTAAAATGAAAATACAGAAGCAACAATGACAAAAAAAAGCTATGTTGTATTTTTATTAAAGAAGACAGAAATTTTAGTGTTTTAGGAAAACAAAATTTTAGATTAGTGAGAGCATGTCTATTCACCAAAAGTTTAGTAAGATGCAGATTTACATGACCTTGATATAAGACATCACAATTATAAATTGTGGGATTGTTTCGATAACATATATATATATATATATATATATATATATATATATATATATATATATATATATATATATATATATATATATATATATATATATATATGATCATACTTTTTTTCATTTAACTTACATTTTCAACAGAAAATCTCAGGTAGGCCTATAATTCAAGCCTACGTTTCATTTTTAGTGTCAAATCATAGCAGAAGGACACTTTCCATATAGATAGGTCCAGACCACACTGTAATCTGTATTTATATATATATATTTATTTATTTATTTATTTGTTTATATATTACGCACAAAAATAAGACATAAAGCACTTCCGTGTCTTTTCTGAGCTTTTTCCGGAAATGATTGGTTGGCATTGGCAACGTTTTAGCCAGGTCTAACGGCGTACGAGTCTCTGAATAAAGAAACCGAAAGGAAGGTTTATAAAAAGGTTTGTTAAATATCTTAACAGTGTGTCTTTTACTGTACATCTTGAAAATGTTATTACTGCGTTGATCTTCTTTCTAATAAATATTTGGGACCAGTATCGCCAGCAAAATATTAGCTGATTGAAGCTAAGCTCCGACAAGACAATGTAAATCGTCCAGCTAGCTAGCTAGCTAGCTAGCTAAAGTTAGCTGAAATTATTGTGTCAGCAAATCTATAGTAAGCTGTCCAGGGCAAAGCTATAGGGGGACACGAATACCAATAAGCAAAAACGATTTTAGGGACAGTGAATAGTCTTGTTCGTGAGAATTTGACCAGCGGCTAACCTACCGGGTCTGTCTCTATAGCCTGCTGCTAACGCTACTGAAGCTACTAATGCAAAAACGTAAACAAAAGCCCCTTGGCTTGCTAACGTCAATATTTGATCAGGTTTCCAGACGCACAGCGTACCATAGCTCTATAGAAATGAGTTAACGTTAGAAACGATGAGTTAACAACATTCATATTGTTACTAGTGTTACTTGACTTACCAGAACACTTCTGAAGATATAGCTAGTTTATTGTAAGTGACTAGTTAGTAACGTTAGCTTTCAAATGTAACTCTGTGGGCTAACCAGCAGTGTTACCAGTTTACTGTTTCTAATAATTAGTTTTGATTTAAATGCAAGCCTAAGTTATGTCATTTAGAAACTGACTTCTTAGATCACACAGAGATGCTATACTTTCCACTGTTTATTGTTAGAATTCAGCTGAGGACTTCTGAACCTTTTTTATTCTTCAAATCAACTCACCATAGAGGAGCCAGGAGCGAGTACAGACTGCAAACAGAATGACCAGGTCTGTAACAAGTTAATAGTGTTTATTAAAATGTAATCAAACATCATTTTAATTTTGTACTGCTTTGGGCTTGAAACACAGAAAAAAATGTCTATTTGTGCTGCTAATTTGGCTGTTTTCATGTTTTTGAAGCTCATCTGCTCCCAGGATGGTGAATAGTTACAAGCGGACTTCAAGCCCCCGATCCCCTACTAACAGTGGGGAGCTTTTCACCCCAGCACATGAGGAAAATGTGCGCTTTATACATGATAGTAAGTACGCCTTCTAACTTTGATTTCTTTCAAAATGATCTAAGCATTGTATTATTTATTTCAGAATAATAGACCTCTCAGAACTAATTGAATTGTGTTGTCCGAAAACAGCTTTGACCCAAGTTTATTTCCTGTACGCTATTGACATTAGCAAATATAAAAATAAAATTTGACCTGTTTTTAAAATGTTAGGCTTGAAATACTGAAAGTCCTTTCTTCTTTCTGCACATGCTTTCCCACTTGATTTAAGTGGGTGATTATTGATAGGTCTATTGCAGGTGACTTGTCTTCTCGTGTAACTACAAGAGTAGTGTATTGATATAAAACAATTTCTTCAGTTGAAGCTCAACAGTAAACCAATCACAGCATAAAGAGCTTAATGCAGGCCCATCAAACAAATGTGACCATGGTGTGTTTCTGTATATTGTGCAGCAGGTCGGGACTCTTCATTCTGATTACTTAAGCTGTTTTCACATATGGATTCCAGACTATGTCTGAGGAATTAGGTCCAAACAGAGTCCTGAGTATCCCTTTCACACGTGTAGCACACAACAGGAGATTGTCCGTGTCAGATGCGCTCTCCCTTATTGGAAATACTTTGATTTAGACAAGAAGTGGCGCTGGGTAGAGTTTGCAGCAGACAGGACATAATGTGGATTACACTGCGTCATGGAGCTGTTTATAATTTGGTCATAAGCAACAAGTCCCTTGCCGTTCCTTGAATTTGTCTGATGATTTTGGTGGCGTCAACCGACAAGTTCCAGAATCTCTTTGTCTCTCCAGTTAGACATTTTTGTTGCCGTCTTCATGTAAATCACCTCATTCACCTCAATACACTTAAATCTAGAATTACACTGTTTACAGTATGTTTTTCAAAACAGTTTATAGAGCAAAAAAACAGTTATGTTTTTTTTTTTTTTGTTATGTGCCCAGTTGAATGTGAGGACAGGATTTGTAAATGCCAATACAACATTTTTGCATGTCAGTCAGCTTTTCCTCTCCACAGTGCAAGAGGCCACACTAAACAGTCTCTCTTTCTGAACACTGACACTCAGTGATTCATGTATTTTAATTGTTTGCAAACCAGGGGGAACCACACATTTATTGTGTAGATTTCAAAGGGGCCCTGTGGAGTTTTCTTGTGTTACTCACCAAATTGTATCACTATTCCCATTGTGTTATTACCATGTTTTGTGTATCCTTGAGGTCTAACAGACATGACAAATGCTTTTCCTTCCTAAAAAAACGATTTGTATCTTGGCACGTTACTGCCACCTTTAGATCAGTGGTATAATGTGAAACCATTAGCTTGACTACGTATCGCATCACCAGTGTGTGCACGCTTGTATGTGCGTCCTTGTGCACATGCACAAGATAAACAAAATAGGGAACCAAATGGTAGGAACACACTCCATAGCGCTACTAGAGGTCAAAAACATCACAGGGAACCTTTAAGTCCTGAGAATAGTAGTGTCCAAGGTGGATCAGAGTGCTTGGACAGTGACAGTGCTGTGCTAATGATCACAGACCAGTCCACAGATTGCTTTTCAACAAACACTTCAACTGTCATCATTAGAAGTAAAAATAGTGCTACAGTATCTGAATCAGACAACTTAATTTGCTCATTCTGAGTACAAAGACTGGCATTGAAGCACTTGCTTACTTTGAAAAGTGCTAAATAATGAGTTTGCAAGTTATAAAATGCCAGCACACTGTCTCAGATGCAGTGAGATTGGGCACTTAAACTACACATCTCACTTTCATTAAGTTGGACTTCTGATTTACCTTCAGTATGTCTTCTTATGTCATTACTAACAACTAAATGTAAAAAAAAGCATTGTTGTCTTCACTCTTTCACAGCCTGGCAATGTGTGCTCCGAGACATCAGATCAACACAAAATAGTGAACGTAATGACCGTGGACCACAAGAGTATGTGGAGAAGAATCCAAATCCTAACCTACATTGTAAGTAGTGAAGTGGATTTTATCTTATATACAAGATAAAAATGAATGGAGCACAGGCCATTTAACAACTTGTTTATGTCTGTTCTTGCAGCTTTTACACCAGTGGACCTGAGCGACCTTAAGAAGCGCAACACACAGGACTCCAAGAAGTCCTAGTCTTTCTTATGATGGTCCAGTCGTTTCTTTCCACCCATTATCCTCGAGAACTTTTCCTCCATCAGCCAGAAAGTCAGCCCTGTTGGCCAGTCTATAGCACAGAATGCCAATCTCATTTATCAACTCTGGACCATAGCAACCCACGTCTCTTTCTTTACCCTCTACAACTGACGAAGAAAAGAACCAGGATACCGGGACAAATTCTCTCGTCTCTTGGTTCATGTTTTTTTAAGTCACAAAATCATCATATGTACATTATGTGGATGGGACTGATGCAAACTTTCACCAACATTTGCTGACATCTGATGCTGAGGTACAAACTGTCGACACTCTCCACAGGACACAAAAGACTGCAGTCTTAAATACAAACCTTGTTTTCTCTACTACTGCTACTTATATGACTTTGGGGGGAAATGCGAAAGGACTGACTTCTATTTTATTTTTTTTGGAAGATAGTTTGATCGGTAAATTGTAGAAGTAATGGAATGGTCACATTGGATATACATTTTACTTTATGGGCAAGTTTTGGAAGCCAAATGCAATGTAGAAGGCCAACATTTTTATTATAACTTTTCTTGCCCTCAAATGGACTTTACTAAGTAGAGACCTCCCAGAGTATGCTGCCCTTGGTTAACCCTCCCTCCCCTAAGCCTTGAAACAAAATGTTGAATAAAAGACTTTTACAGTACTCCTGCTTGTATTTATCTTACATGAATATTGACCATGTAAACTCTAACAACTAACTAACCCAAGTGAAACTTACCCTCAATCTTACACTGGAGGGAATTTCATAAAGCCAGATAATAAGAAATAATTATGCTATATCCCGGTTATACTTATTTTAGGCCAATTATTATTTTCATTATCAATTATTTTCTTGATTAATTGATTACTTATTTGGTCCATAACTTATCAGAAAACAGTAAACAATTTCTTAGAATCAAAGTTGACATAATCAATTTGCTTGTTTTTTCTGACCGTAAATATTTAGCTTAATGTCATAGAAGGCAAAGAAAACCAGAAAATAGTCACAATGAAGAGCCTGGAACCAGTAAAAATGTGCATGATTATCAAAATAATTGCAGATTGATTTTCTGCCAATCGACTAATCAATTAATCGACAAATTGTTTTAGCTCTGATTTGAATCTGTTAAACAAAACCTAATATGAGTTATTGAGGAGGAACATTATCCAGTCATGCATGTTGATTAGTATGCAGTACATTTTGTATTATCAGCGTTATAAAAGTGTGTCTTGGTCACGCGTATTACGTGATGACGTTGTGTTTACGTGCAGTACGTACCGAACCAGCTTGTCTATATACAGCGGAGGTTGGCTTATTGTCTTTACTCGTCGTAGAAACTGTGAAGGGACAAGGGCAGGAAGCAATCGAGTCTAGGGTGTATTTGTTTTATATATTCGTTGACAGTTTAGCATTATTGGGGCAGCATAATGGCCGATAAAATGGATATGTCTCTAGACGACATTATCAAGCAGAACAGGCAGCAGAGAGGTGGAGGCCGCGGTGGAAGAGGTCGAGGCCGCGGAGGCTCAGGCGGCGGCCGAGGAGGAGGAGGCCCTGGGCGTCTTGGAGTCAGCGGCGGAGGATTTGCAGGCCGAGGCGGCGGATCCGGCCCCATGAGGAGCCGACAGAATCTGAGCCGCGGTAGAGGCAGACCAACGCCTTACAGCAGGGTATGAGAAAATTAGAGGAATGGGCAGAAAAAGGAAAAACCTACGGCAAACCTGAAAATGCCTGGTTAACAACCTTCTATTCTCCAGTATGCTTGCTAGCTAACCCTCTAGCCAGCTTGCTAGTCAAGCGAATCAAATGTTCGCTATAACCGCGGAGTTTCCCCCGGGGGAGAGCTCTATGGTTTGCGGTTAAGCATTAATGGAAGTTATATGCATAGTGTGTTCCTTCTCCCACAACCCATATGTTTTACATCATTTTCCAAGAGGAGGCTTTTTGGAGAGAGCCAATGTGTTTAGCCATATTGGCTAACGAGCTAAAGGTTGGATCGTGAAGGCCTCTGCGGCGCCATTTTGAATCCTGCACCTTAAATTAAAACTAGTAGTCCACGGTCAGTAACAGCTTTCCACCCCAAGTGTCAAAATGATGGTGAGAGGAAACCGCTTCATCGAGAAAATTCACCCGCAAATGATTTTTCCACCACTTTTGGAGCATAGTTTTTGTCTGTCCCGGTGCAGCGACCAGGCGGTCTTTTTGTTCGGGAGTGGCTGGCGGGTTCCACAACAAGGCCTGTTTGGTGGCTTTTCAACCAGTGTGGCTGTTACTTGTGGATGGATCAGTGGACTTCAACCCCCTGGTAATGTTCACATAAGGCAAACCTTCACTCCTTAAGTGTGAATGAGTATTTAGACGAGCTCAACAAAGCCCCAATCAAAATGGCGTGGTCTCAAAATGGACGCTCGGATAAGCCACGCTCACATAGAGGGGGTAGCTGGCCATTTTATCTAGTTGTTGTTTTTTACGATCCATCCACCCTCATCTAATGGACACTAACCGCTTCATGAAAGCCAGTTTCGTGGCTTGGTAAAGAACTTTTGGGCTGGCCAAGAAAACACGGTGCAACGCTGGAGGCAACACTGCTTCAGATGGCGACCCCTGTGTACCCGAGGATCATATCTGGAGAGTCTTTGGTGGAGGCGCAGATGGCAAGAGAACAATGGGCGAAGTTGGTAGCTAGCCGGGGTGGGCAAGTTGTTCAGGGGTTAGTATAGAGATTGTGGGTGGTTTTGGGATGATAAATATTGGTCAATGTTTACGTATTTGAATAAATGGATAGTCTCAGCAAATACTGCTATACCCATAATATTTTAATTGTATACATTATGTATAAGCTATATACAAAAAATCTCTTTCCTGTTAAGATGTTTGTCCTGTGTATGTCCTCTGTCTGAACTGATTCACTTGCTTGTAGTGATGGGGTGGGCAGGGAACATTTGGGGATCCTCTTGGGGGGAACTGAGCACCCTGGCCCTGTTGGAAGTGGAGCCCCTGCTTACCCCAACACCCAGCCGTGTGGACTCTGTGATTGACAGAGGCAAGGGGATCCTGAAGTCAGCAGGTGCGTTCTCTTTCATCTGTTGCAGCCTAAACAGCTTCCAGATAAGTGGCAGCATGACATGTTTGACAACGGCTTCAGTGGCTTCAGTGGCCCTGTCGGAGGTGGCGGAGGAGCTGGTGTGGAGACTGGAGGGAAGCTCCTCGTCTCCAATCTCGACTTTGGGGTCTCAGATGCAGACATTCAGGTACATGGATTTTTACCTTACCCATTTGATTGTTGTGAGTGGTGCATATTCTATATATGTTTTGGTGTGCTAAACTGGGTGAGGCAAAGGAATGGCTACTCAAGTCTCCCTTTTCTTTTCTCAGGAACTTTTTGCTGAATTTGGGACTCTGAAAAAGGCTGCAGTTCACTACGACCGATCGGGGAGGAGCCTGGGAACCGCAGATGTCCACTTTGAAAGAAGGGCAGATGCCCTTAAGGCCATGAAACAATACAATGGCATCCCACTTGATGGTATGCCTCAAACTTAATTCATGTGTCATGTCCTCTTGCTTTGAATTGAATTATGGCTGCACAAAGATTTTCAGTTTTAAAATTTGATAATGGAACTCTATCTGGCAAATTACTTGACTGTTTCAGCACTACTGCTTTGCCTAAGTTGTGAGGCTCATATTGTCTTTGGCTCTCTAGGGCGGCCTATGAACATACAGCTTGTCACATCACAGATTGACACACAGAGGCGACCTATGCAGGGGTAAGTTTGGTTATTTTTGATTTATTTTGTTTCGTGCAATTTGACGCACATTATGGACACTGTGTGATGGGTGCTCTTGTTTTCAGTCTGAACAGAGGTGGTGGAGGAGGCATGAGCCGAAATCGTGGCGGTGGCTTCAGAGGCATGCAGAGAGGCCGCGGGGGACGTGGTGCAGGCGGTGCTGGGGGGAGAGGTCGGGGTGGCCGCGGTGGTAGTGGTAGCAAGCAGCAGCTGTCAGCAGAAGAACTAGACGCCCAGTTAGACGCCTACAATGCCAGGGTAGGTTGCAGTGTCAATGCATTACCTGTTAATTAAGAAGTTGTGTTTTTGCAGATGTCTAATTTCATTCTTCTGTTTTCTCAGATGGACACCAGCTAAAAAATACAGTTCCTCTGCGTTGTTGTCCCTTCCTGTCTGCACAGAAGGGTGGTTGTGACAGATGTGCAGAATATTTTACACATGGTTGTCTTCTGATGTGATTGAAATTATTGTTCCAACCTCTTCTTTTAAATGCTCCGTTTTTTACCAGTACTTGTTTTTTTTTTTTTTTTTGGTTTGGTTTGTTTTTTTCTGACAAAAATGGTTTTGGCTGTAGGTTAATGTGAATTGGGTGTTCCCAGTTCTTTTCTCTACCCTGTAGTTAATGACACTTGTAATAAAACCTACAGTGAATATTAACCAAATACTGTGTATGTTGTTGTGTTTGCTTGTTTATCCTATTTTACAATGCAGGGGAAAGGGTCCCTACAGTTTGTGCCAAACTTAAAATGGGGTGGTTTTCCACATGCATATTTATTAAAACCTGCATCAATTTATGTTGTGTGGTTGGAATCAACTGACTGCCATTGATTAGTATGAAATAATTACCTTGCACTGCAGTCTGTTTGTGATTATAATAAGCACCATCTTCTGTGTCAGGTTATTAAAATCAAGCTTTAGAAAGATCTAAACACTAGAGTTTACGTAGCATTTCAATGTGAAGGACTGATGCGTTTACCTGGTGGGATTTGGGTACTTGTAGTATGTTACATTTTAGGGTTTTCGTAATGTCTGCAACACATGCTACACACTTTAGACTCAAGATTTTACTGAAAACACTACCGGTTTAACTTTATCCCAAAGACACCTGATGTAATGCTAATTAAATCCCTAACTACCATAACATGCATACACCTATATAACGTGGCCTATTTGACAGACTGGAGTTGTTAAATTAATGGTAAATATAAAAATATTTGTTGGTTGCCTGGTTTGTCTTGTCAGTCCATATTAATTAGCTGGAAAGGGAAATTTCCCACAGCTAAGCAACCTGAGCAGTGTCATTGTCAAGACTCATGACTGAACCGTAGACTGTTAATATAATATATGGCTTGAACACAAACAGTTGTAACCCACAATTCATGCTTCACTGCTTTAATGCACTGCCACATAAAAGCCACTAGATGTCATCCTGCTCTGTATCTCAACAGTAGACTGTATATAAAGAGGTATCAACCATATACGGTCAACAGTAATGTCAAACTGTTTGAGCCTACCGGTTTTTGAAATGCCACGCCTATGATATGAACTGAATCATGTACTTAGGCCCGGTGGGTAAAGAACTTCTGCAGTGCAAGGGGGATGTCAGCTCAAGGAGCGAGTCGAAATTGAGGTTGAAGTCATGGATGTATTAAGAGAATGGTTGAAGTGAACAAGTGTAAAATATTTGTTAGTGAGCATGCAGCACATGCCCAAGCGTGTCTCTCTTGCTCCAACTTCCCGGAAGCATGTCTAAAGACCAACATGTTTAAATTGTTACCAAATACTGTTTCCGGTTAGGTTTTCACGATTGAAGCAAATAGCCCTTTTCTTTTGGTTCTTGGAAAACATCAATTGTTTGTATTTATGTAAATTTTTATGTCTGTCTGCAAAACATTCACATAATGGTGTTATCTACGGGTGGGTGGATAAAATAACTGGAAGACCTGACCCTGTTTAGGGCTATATTGTAAAAGTATTCAGATCCTGTACTTTAGTAAAAGTAGTAATACCACAATGTAAAAGTATTCTGTTACAATTCAAAGTACTGGTTTTGAATTTTCACATAGGCTAGTTGGCTACATAATTAAATATACTTAATACTTAAAAGTATAAAAAAGTAAATGGTAATTTTGCTGAATGCCCACCATCAAAGTGTGGTAAATATATTTAATGAGTAGATTCTTATTGTTCCGTTTGCAGCATTTTAATTTTGCAGTTGATCAAGGTGAAGCTCATTTTAATTACTGTATTATACTTTAGTCAGAATCAGAATACTTTATTGATCCCCTCAGGGAAATTATTTAGTTGCTAAATTAAAGTTTAGTTGTTGTTGTAATTTTAAGGGATTATGACTTGTTTTGTATGTACATCTTAATCTTTAAAGTAACCAGTAACCATAAATAAATGGAAAATGTAGGTGAATATAGTAAAAAGTACAATGTTTCTCTATAAAGTAACAAAATGGAAACACTCAAGAAGATGCTTTTATTTTGAAGGCAGTACACCGGACGTTGTCTCGCCTGTTAGAGGCCGTTGTCTCAGAATTTCCTCCGCCGCTTCACTTCACTCTCACCATCACCACCATTCACAAGCGACTGTCCTAACTTACGGCGGTATAACGGTAAGAGTTTAAGAAACATTTGCTTAACTCTTCTAATAACTCGTTTAGCCCAGTGGATGTGTTTCTGGACAACATACATCTCTGAGGTGCTTTGGTGTAGCTAAGTTAGTTTGCAAGTTTTTCGGCACTTGATAAGGAAGTATTAGCAACTTAACGTTAACGTTACCCCATGACCGTATTTTTTAAGGAGGGATTTGTTTACCAAAGAGCAACTTCCTGCAGTCAGGACTCTGCCTTTTTAATCTACGTTTATCTTTTTGTAGTCCTAGTATTTGAGTATCAACTCCCAATCCTTTAATTGCTTAGTCATGAGCGTTATAAGTTATTCGGCGGCAGTGAGGACTGTAGAATCAATCATTGGTTGCTCGTTTCCGGGTGTTGAGCCTGATCTGAGCTGCCAGTGTTGGCCGTTAGGTAACAATCATCCATCGCCTTTAATTGTTCAAAACTCACATAATGAGTGGATGCATTGCTTAGGAGACCAACGTTTATTCAGAGGACTGATTTAGTTTACTTTAAAATGCGTGTATGGCTCGACAGTCGTGTGACACATGAGGAACATTTTCTCCCACTTCCTGGAACTTTTAACTTGAATTGGCCTGGGGGGCGCACACCTTAAACCTGCCACCATTTTGGCTTTTTAAAGGCTTTCATAGTCAAGTAGATATAGATTACATCTGCTGAGATCAAATGTGTCATTTCTCAAAGAGATCATGCAAACCGTAAATCCTCCATTTCCTTCGTGTGTGTGTGTGTGTGTGTGTGTGTGTGTGTGTGTGTGTGTGTGTGTGTGTGTGTGTGTGTGATCAATGGCCTAGAGGAATTTTTTCTCTTCCTTCTAGGACTAGATAACTGTCAGAACACATTTCTGGCATGGCCTTTTCATTTGCTTCTTCTCAACCTGAGAATTTTGCAGTCTTGCAGCAGGGGCCGGATGTCTCATTTGGCAGTTTCTGTTTCTCTGGTTTGACCTGGTTGATCTCGAGTAGGCCCAAGGAGGAAGAATGAAACCACTACAGAATCAGCATGTAGCATTTTCATTTTATGTATTTCCCTTACATTAGTATATACGCTTCGTACAAGCTCAAGCAGCTCACAGTAATGAGTGCAGCAAGCACTGTTAGCTCGTATTTAAAAAGTGAGGACGTGTACATCCTGTCTGTGGTTTTGAAGTGACAAACTACTCTATCTGCTGGTTACAGCTTCATTAATGCAACAGTTTATTTGGTTCGTCTAGTATTTTGGAGACCAGTAGTGCCATCTTTTCAAATGCATTTTTTTTTGTATGCATCGTGCAATGTTAGTGACAAATTATGTCTGTGGCCTCTTCTATTTCAGCTCAGTGTCACAGGGGAATAGGTGCAGGGATGCTAGCCAGCCCCCCCTCCCCTACACAGACCAGTGTGAGCTAGTAATGATCAGCCTCTCTTTCTCAGGCAGAACATGGCTTCCCTCAGCCTCAACAGCGGCCTTCAGAAGCACATCCTCTCAGAAATGATGGGCTTCAATGCTGGGAAATGTTGGTAGTATTTATAAAGGCCATACATTTTTTTCCTACTTTTTACCTCTAATTTTTTGGCATTTGGTTGGTTACATTTGCATGTTTATACCACCTGTAATATCAGGTTGTTGCCATCTTTGAAGGAAACGATCATACAGCTGTAATTCTTCATTGTGAAGAGTGTGTCACCTCCACTGAGGCTGTTGTCCAGGGAGGCAGACCCCACTCTGGGAATAAGCCCTGACCTTTCCGCTGGCACCTTGGCTATCCCATTCACTGGCAGCTTCCTGCTGCTGCACGCAGGGATTTTTCATCGGCTATTTTTAAAGCTTCCTATTTGTTCTGGTTCTTCCTGGGATAGAGTCGTGTTTAGTTTCTTTTTCTCCCACAGCCACCTTGCTCTGTGGCTCATTTTCTTTGTGATCAGATTAGTCTTCTTTACTAATATAACAATTTCTGACTCAGATATCCTACAAATAGGGATGTAACAATAAACTCAACTCGTGATTTGATTTTTAAAATTCCGATACGATTTTCTCACGATTGTTTTAACAGAATGAGCTGCAGACAAATAAATGACTGACAAATATTACTTTATTTATATAAACTGTGCAAACCAACAGATGTGTCCTCTTATCAAAAGTGCAATTGAAATTGTATTTTATTTTAAATAGCAAATACAAAATGAATGATTGATTAACTAAATAAATAGGAAACAAAATCTCTTAAATAAACTAAGAAGACGTAGGGACGTCTGAAGTCAAACAAATGTATCAAAAGTAGATGATGTTCAGGCTGTTTAAAAATAGCGATTCTTTTTATTTTATCTCAGCCGATTGTAATCTTGTATCTTTTTACAGATACATCCCTACCTACAAACATCTTGTTTTTCCAAAATCTTGTGTTTCCAAAAGGCTCTTGGGCCAATAGCTTTTCACTTAATAACGCTAAGCTCATAATGAGTTTTCTATGCTATTCCTTCTCTAATTTTCATTAGTTTCATTCCCACCCCCTTCTCTGTTTCTGTTGGTTGATTTCCTCTGCATTGCATCAGCTCTGCCAGAAGCTCTTGGTGCAACACTTCCTCAAAGCTTTGGTATGTGTTTCTGCACTACAGCCTCAACTTGGTCAGACCCAGTAGGATTTTATCTACTGACACATCTAGTCAGTTTTTTTTTTTTTTTTTTTTTTTTGCATTAATATCATTATAGCATCTTTAAAACATAATTAGGTGGGGTTAGCCTCACAGGTTGAGTGTTAAAAAGATGAGTTGTACTTCAGACTGGCACTTGATTCATATCCAACTGTGCACTAAACCACAAACTCATCTTCTTAAAGCTCCACCTGTGGCCCAAAAAAGGAAGTTTGCAGTAATGTTCATGTCAGATAAAAAGGTCGGGTGGCAGTCTGACATGCAAAGCAACCTCTATGGGAATTTAACATAGGGGTGTACTCACTTTTGTTGCCAGCGGTTTAGACATTAAGAGATCAGGGGGATGAGGGGACAGCACATTTATACAGGTATACAAGCTGTACACTTAATACTTTACATTGTAGAAAAGTGTAATTTCTTCAGTGTTGTCCCATTAAAAGATATTAGATGGATGGATAGATAGATAGATAGATAGATAGATAGATAGATAGATAGATAATATAAAAAGCATCATGACAGGATACACTAAAGTGTGGATAAAAGGGACATTGGGGGGACCAATGCAAAGGTCTCTGGCAGATTGGGTGTTGCATGAAAGAGACTAAACAGAGACCATAGATCAAAGCAGTCATATATCTGAGTGACCTCTCCAATAGGGAGGTGAAGCCAAGAGCTGAAGGTCACTTGCTGCGTTATCACCTTTTCCACATTGTTTTCCTCCCTGTGACGAGCCTGACCTGTAGCATCCACTGTGTGATCAGTGGCATCAGACAGAGCCCATACAATACATCAAAAGACAATTATACATGAAGATGTAGATCTTTAGCTTTTTTTACTTAAACTCTGGTTAGACAATATTGACAATTACATATTTCCCTATTCCTCATTGAGCTCGTTGATCGATTATCTTCAGTAACGTTTGATGACACTAATGACTCCTGTCAAAGAGAATCCTTTTGATGTGTCACCGGTGACAACTCCAAACACTTTCCTGTCCCTGAATGTCTCATTAGCCATAATCCCACTTTATATAATCTCATAGCTCAGCCGTGTTGCTAAGGAACAGGCCTAATCCGAAGCCTTCTGCTGCTGCCAAGCCTGATGTGTTTGTTTGTAAAACTGTGCTGCGTAGCCCTGTCAAGCAAAGTGATTATCCTCCTCTAGGAGACAGCTGGATGCAGGATTGTGTGGGTGAAGGTTGGGACACTGAAGAGGTTCAGTGGCATGTCCACTATTTGTTTGCATGGTCTCATGACCTGTGTGTTGTCTCCCAGTAGGCTGAACAATGACAGGGCCTTTTCTTCTCAGATTAGTGAGTAACCAGTTAGCCACAACCGCATTGTTAGCCACCACTGCAGAGTTAGCTAGAAAGAATGTGCATCATTATGAGGGTTGTGATGTCAATAAACTAATCCATTTTACGCAGTGCATGGGCCTTTAATTAGTTGATTCAACAATTTCATACTCTGTTAAGATGGCATCTATGAGTGATGTGGCTGTGTGACTGTGCACACATTGCATTACCAACTTATAAACAATGTAAAAACCTAATTTGCTACTACTGCTTATGATGGTAACTATGTTGTTGACAGGGAAAGACTGTATGGAAGCTGCACTGGGTAATTCTAAGCAATGATATACTGTAGCTAAACTGTAAAAAGGACCAATATGCAGCATGAATCAACACAATGTTTGTAACTCCTAAAATTCCATTCAAAACTGCTTCATGAAATGTAGTTTAGCAACTTGGGTATAGTTTCTTGCATTTATTGTGGTTCTTATGTTTCTGATCATCCAAGTTACTCAGTGTCCCTGTTACCCATTCTGTCCTCAATAGGATATCATATATTTTCTATAATAGTAACAGGACACTAATTGAGATTTGATATTGATACTAATGCTATTCTTTTTTTTTTTTTTTTTTTTTTTTTTTTTTTTTACTTAAATATAAACACAATTGTCTGCAAAATCCTATAAAGATTCAAACGTTCTCAAATGTTGTTGAAACCCTAGCAGCTGTACAAGAACTTTGCCATCTTGAAATGCAGTTGAAAATTATAATTGAACAAAATTAAACACGCTGCACAACTCTTCTCCAACACCATGTGCTTCCACTGTGAAGAAGAGTGGATTTTTATCAGGGTCCCGATGAAGTCAAAAACAGCTGAGGAATACAGTTTTTTTTTTTTTCTTTCTTTTTTTTTCCTTAAATCCAGTTGTGCTAGCATTTAAAAGAGTAGTCCACCACCACAGCATTGCGCCTGTAGCATTGTTGGTCTCACAATGGACATGCAGTTTGAAAAAACAAACTGTGATGTGTTAAATCGGTGGGTTCCCCTTTCCTGGGCACTGCCAGGTCCTCTTGAGCAAGGCACCGTTTATTATCATTATGTCCTTCATCTTTGTCCTCCATAGACTTTAAATGTAGCAGAAGCCTCCTACGTGTCTTGGGACTCTATAAGTGTTTATAAAACGGTTCGCTCAAATTAAACACTGATTGGAGCCATATACGGCTATGATTCAAATTCCTTTGCACTATAAGCATCACTCCGCATCTGAGAAAAAACGTTGGACTAACAAACTGATAGCTGGTGCAACGGAGGGAAGCCGTTCATCTGCACACACACTGCCATCCCGCTTCACATTGGGCCTAACAACATACCACAACCTGTCGTGAGCTATTGCTTAAGTATAGTGCAGCTCTCTACCCCAATGTATGTCTAAAAGGACCCATCCCTTCCTCCTCTGTAACAGTTTGGTACACTGCAGTCACAGTGCAACTTTCTGCAGGAGAATAGAGGAAGTCGATACCTCAAGAAAATGACAACATCACTGTTATCAGCTCTTGTTTCTCTCTCTCTCTCTCTCTCTCTCTCTGTCTCTGTCTGTGCAACAAGGAGCCTCTCCCTCATTCCCTCTGACCAGAAACGCTCAACACACAGCTGACCTGCTATTGGCAGAAAAGGAATTTGTGCTTTAATGGGAGCACAGAGAGGCCCCATTTGAAGAAAAAAAAAACAGTGCTGTGTTCTCAGTTCCTGCTTGGCAGACAGAAGAGCGTTAGACAGGCAGAGTGACATACCAGTTTTTGTGGTGTTGCAGGGAGCGTCTGTGATTTATTGTGGTTCTTCAGATTGTAAATCGTGGGTTGGGGTATTACTTTTACTGAGATTATCCACCCGTGTTCACCATGTGAAGCCTGTGTTTGCATTTGTCTGATTTGTTAGCTTGTCTGTGTTGATTTATGATGGCCTTTAACTCACCCGTTAGCACTGATTTGCAACAGTAAACAAAACCAAGCCAGCTAATATTAAGGGATTATTTACAATGACGAGGAGTATAGTTTAATTGGACTTAAATAGAGAAGCAGTTTATCACCTATGTCTTCCTCTTTCACTTTAGGGTACTTGATTTTTCTGTACACAGATTATCGACATTCAAGCATTGATTGACTTGGTTCGGTTTCAGCCCCTTAACACAACTTTACATTTTTCAGAGATACATCCACTTTTAAAGTATGACTGCTCTGGTTTCTGCTCAGTTGAATATACTTAAATACAGGAAGTTGGGTTCTTTCAACATGCAAATGTCAAACATTTAGGATGACACGTGTGTGGGCGTAGCTGCCTGTTGGCTGAGAGGAATGTTTTGGCAGTGGCAAAAAAAAGTCAGGTTGACTGACCCCACAGCTAGTTTTGCTATGTTTGACATTACGAAGTAGTATCAGCTCTCCTAATAACACATGTATAGCTGCTTATTTCTGCCTGAATCAGGAAATAAAATCTCTAACTTTATTGACAGGCACGTACTTGGCATTTTGCAAGCTGCTATGAAAACAACTGAAACGCCAGTAGACCGATTAGTGTGTCGTCCGTTGTCTGTGGACTGCAGGGAGAACGAGAGGAGAACAGACCACACAGAACAAGTGTTATGAGAGCACCATTCTCCAGCTGCCTCTTGGCTTTTGCAGGTGTTGATCAGTATTGTATAGCTGCGCCCGGCATATGTGCACCAGATGTTTTTCTCCCCCACTGCATTTCATGAGCAACAATTGAGTTTTGTTGCACCTCTACAGTATGTTCTCACAAAAATGAAGATGATCTCACTATGTTGTCGTGCCATTCCCTGCTCAGGATCAGCGTCCTCACTTCTAATCAGTTGTGACGGTGCAGCTGGGTGTAGATGGCCCCATTAGCACTGCTGTTTTTCTGTTGTCTGCCATCAGTCTGTGGTGAGACAAGTGAGGGAGAAGCCTGGAGCTCAGATAATAATTAGCTTTTAGACCACCATCCTCTGCTGCATGTCACCGCTGTGGAGCGGGCCAGATGGACACCTGTCCTGGCTCTCATCTCTGGTCGTGTGTACGTTTTTGTGTGCTAACGTATGGTTATGTCTAAGCATAAAACACAATAAAACTGCCTTGTCTCTCGCCAAAAATAATGATACCGGGTAATGTTAGCCTTGGTGATCCGCACAGAGCTTGTTGTAAACACTTAATTTTACCGAGAAATGCTTTGTCGTCAAGTGAGCCTGCTATCTGTGGTCTAAACTATTCACAGCCAGGTCTGTGGTTTGTCATCCTTTACCTTGTCACTCTGTGTGACAAGGTAAAGACTTATTGCTGTGTTTAAAACATTTTCATACTTCCATGATGCTCCACTCTACAGTATGTAGAGTTATAGGTAGTCTCTCCAAACTTCAGCAAATCACACTGAAAATATCAGGAAGAATAAACAGCAAACAAAGAGTAAGGCCCCATTTTCACATGGTATTAAACTCCTATCTGAGTGGTCCGAAGTGGACAGCTCTAAGTAGGTATGTAGGAATGTGTCTCCAAATGCGTCTTGAGTGACCACTTCTGATCGGATCTCACTTCCCCGCTCTATATGCAAAGAAACATGTACATACACACCATTTGCACATACCGGTAGGATGTGTGTATACATTTCCGTTGTTACTCTCACATAAATCATACATTAGAAACTTGCAATGACTAATGAAAAAGTGCTGCATACGGTCTTTGTCCTTGTGCCAAAATAAGGCTGTCTAAGGACCTGTGCAGCTGAGAAAAAAACAGAAGAGTGCATTACAAGCTGCACCAATGGTATGAAACAGTACACACTTCCTGTCTCCTAAATGGGCGTGGCCTCATTTAAAAGTGTAGTGAACGTTGTGTGCATGCATGGATGAAAAGATGTATTTGCATAATTTATTTTCATTTGCAAACATTAGATATGTACACAGCTCAAAGCCATATTTAGCATTACCCAAATACTTTCTCCTAGTTAACATTAGTGTTGCTGTGTTTCCAGATCACGCAAGAGTTTGTTCCTGAGACAGAAACAGGTCACAAACAAGATTTATATTCTCCTGATTTATCCTTCTGAAAAATGCCATTTTAATGTTTAGGACATACGTGGTTTGTGAAAAATGGGTGTACTTGTGATCGGCTCCCTCAGATCGGATTTTAGTACCAGGTGGAAATCGTGTTTTAAGAGAAACGATGTGATTTGTGGGGTTTCTTTCTTCGAACTGCTGCTTTTACAAAGTTCAAAGTTCAAAGTTCAGTGAGGTTTCCCTCTGGATAAGTAATCCGTAACAATCATCCAGCAGCCGGATGTCTAATAACCATGGGCTGCCCTGCTCCACATGTAGGTCCAATTTCATTACAGCAAAAGTAAAGCGTAAAAGGGTAAGCGGTCTGTTGTGAGTCCTGCTGCCAGTCCTTGTTACTTTATTTTTCTGATCTCTAACCTCTCTGCTGTCACTCTCTTGCTGTGATTAGCATACCATGGCAGAGCAGGAGCCTACACCAGAGCAGCTGGCAGCGCTCGCAGCAGCCAACGAGACTGACGAAAGCTCAGTCAACTACAAACCTCCTGCCCAGAAGAGCTTACAGGAGATCCAGGCGCTGGACCAAGATGATGAAAGCCTGCGCAAGTACAAGGAGACACTGCTGGGCAACGTCGCTGTGGTTGCAGGTTAGTGATCCCCTCAGGAACCTTTCTAACCTAATGACAAGCATTTTTCTCTCTCTCTCTTCTCTCTGTGGTGGTGGGTAGTTTTTGCTAAATTTGCTTTTGTGATAAAGAGGTAGAAGTATTGAAAATAAAAAAATATATATTGAATTTGCATGGAAGCCTATCCTGAAGCCCACATGAAACCATCTCAGCGGTGGGAAAGGGTTCTGGTCAGTACCTAGGGTTTATCAGAGCTGTGTTGTTAATAGCCCGTTTTCAGAAGGTTTCAACGTTGCAAATGTAACCCTCCTGGTTGCATTAAGTGGAAGAGAGAGGCCATTTCTGTCCCCTTAGAGTAGACGGTTTACTGTTGTGGAGTGGAGGAAAGTAATGAAGCGTTTAATTAAAACTTCAAACATAGCAAACTATTTAAAAATCTAAACTAGCAAGGTGTGTGATTGACCATTTAAGAAAAATTCTCATTGCAAAACACTTTAAATGAAAAAGAATGGATGATGAGATACTTCAATTTGGATTGGACAATTGGATTCTCTCATCATTTTTCTCAGGTGCTATTTTGTGATCCTAATTTTGTGTTTCTTTCTTTCTTTCTTTCTTTCTTTCTTTCTTTCTTCCCCCCCCCCCCCCCCCCTCTCCAAGATCCCAGCGCACCCAACGTCCAGGTGACGCGAATGACTCTGTTATGTGAAACGGCTCCGGGCCCTCTAGTCCTTGACCTGCTGGGTAAGTGGCGCACACATGGTCTGTGAGGCTCAGCAGCAGCTTTTTACAGTGAACTTGGGATCATGTATATTTACCATCTGAAAGATTGACAGAAGCCGATGTATAGGCGCTGTCTTTTTTTGCAGCAGACACACTGGAAGAATTAGCTCATAGTAACATTAATTATAAACTGTAATCACTCCCATCCTTGTGTACAAATGGCATTAGTAATGACATGAATCTCGTGTAAGTGGGT
Organism: Gymnocephalus cernua; assembly: GCA_023631565.1. Classification (NCBI taxonomy): domain Eukaryota; kingdom Metazoa; phylum Chordata; class Actinopteri; order Perciformes; family Percidae; genus Gymnocephalus; species Gymnocephalus cernua. Next base: position 8,953,500 of record CM042441.1, read on the forward strand.
TAATGAGCCATTTCCTGATGGCTCTGCTGCCCCCCCCTCCCCCTCCCCCTCCTCCTCAGTGGTCACACCGAGCTACAACCGAGCTTGGCTCACTCTGCCACCTGGTGGCCAGTATCATTACTACATCGTATTGAAAATCAAAATACAACTTTGCTTTTGAGAATGTAATTTCTTAACCTCTGGTAAAACTTAACCCTACAGTCCCTACTTGTATATTAAACTTTAGTTTATATGTATATCTGGTCAGTCTTCACTCTTGCTTGACTTTTCTTTTCATGCTGTGCTGCTTTCCCTTCCAGGAGACCTGGAAAACTTCAAGAAGAACCCATTCGTGCTGAAGGAGGGAGTAGAATACAGAATAAAAATCAACTTCAAGGTGAGTGAGTCTGGTCTTTGTCAAACCAGGATTCCTCTCTGTTTGTTATCTCAGACTGTTGGAGTTGTGATGATGTTACTGCAGCTGCAGTGTGAGCTGTCTTTGTTTTGTTTTGGGTGAACTGTTGAGCAGGATGTGTTGCATGTTTCCTTTTGCAGGTCAACAAGGAAATTGTGTCAGGCCTGAAGTACACTCAGCAAACATTCAGGAAAGGAGTAAAACGTAAGGCCACCCCTATTATTTTTCATTTATCCTCTGCAATTCCTAAATTGGATTTCAAATGGAAATGTCATGTAAAGCAGCATCCTCTGACTTAAAGGAATAATTCAACATTTTGGGAAATAGGCTTATTTGTTTTATTTCTATGAGGTAAAGGGTAACTACTGTTTTTTGTTGTTTTTTTTCAACCTGGACCCTATTTTCCTATGTTTTTAACAACAATCTTTGACATTGTGTTAGGCAAGAATGTGACACTGACCACTGACAGGCTGAGATTTATATTCTAAGTGTCTGACAACATTATGGAAAGGATCCCTTCACAGATAGACCTTTAAAACCTCTTTGAGACCTTTTTTGTTTAACCAAACAGCTCTAAAGTTGCTAGCACTAAACCCACCAAACTCCATTTAAAAAAAGCAATACTTTTGCACGTGTAAATCTGTAAACTGTGTTTATTTAGAGTTGTGATGGTTGAAAAAGTGGAAAGAGGACCCAAAACGGCTTTTCATATTTTTATTGAATGAAGTCTATTTTACGATGCTAAAATTACTGTTTATTTACATGGAGTCTGGTGGGTTTAGCGAACGCAATTTCGCGGATGCTTTTATGTTTAAAAAATGTTTAACAAATAGGTCGACCTCCTTAGAAATCCTTTCCATAATGTTGTCAGACACTGAGCCTGTCAGTGGCAAAACGAGCACTTTTGTAAAGGTAAATACAAGCTTTACGATTGCCCCATAACTTACATTGCAGCCAAAGATTGTTGTTCCCATCAGTCACTTAGACACAAAAACATAGGAAAATAGGGTCCAGGTTGAAAAAAAAGTCCTGTGAGAATAGGGTTGGGTACCGAAACTCGGTGCCAATAGGTCCCCGGTTCCGACGTAAACGGTAGCAACGAGACCGAATAAGAATGAAAATTTCAGTGCTTGACTTTACACTACACTCAACAGCAGGTAACGTTAGCCTACCTTTAGCTAGCAGTTGGATTAAACACGGTTAAAATGCTGACAGGTAACGTTAAACAGTGTAAAGTGTGACTGTATATCAACACCGGGATGCAACAGTCTGCAGTGCAGCAGATGCCGATGTCGGAAAAACACAGACGGTGCATTCACTGAAACTGGTAACCTACAGCCTCGCGGTGCATTCAAAGTTATTGTAAAATACCCTTTTCTCATCTGGTTGTTTTGTTTTTGTCGTTCAACAGCAATTTACTGGTGAAATAAGTTATTGTGTATTATAAGTTATAGTTATTACATATTTTTTTCATAATTTTGACCATATGGCCTTACTAATAAACAATGTGTTCTTAAATGTCACCGACTGTTGTTTAGTAGGCCTATCCTTCTTGTTTCTTCTTCTTTTTTTAAAAACTTTCTTAAAGTATCGGTTCAGGCACCGTTTTAAAAGTACCGATTTAGTACCGGTATCGGAAAAAACCCAAACGATACCCAACCCTATGTGAGAATAAGACTGTGGATGACGAGATCAATACTATTCATGTCTGTACAGTAAATATTAAGCTGCAGGCAGTTAGCTTAGCTTATAGCATATTTTCCAAAATGACAGACTTGTTTTAAAAAGGCCCTACATGTTCTGGTTGGAATGATTAAGCTGCAGGTCGTACTGTATGTTTAGGTTTGTAGAGATTGTTTGCTTTACTTATTCTCAGTGAATAGGTTCATGTTTATAAGCAGGCAGCAATTCTGCTGCTGTCAAATCTGTATGAATGCATTTTTTGCAAATGGAATTGAAGATGTGCTCAAGAAGCTTCTTTCTTTGCCTCTCTAATGTACAGTTGACAAGTCGGACTACATGGTCGGCAGCTACGGCCCCAGACCAAACGAGGAATACGAGTTCCTCACCACCATGGAGGAGGCACCCAAAGGGATGTTGGCCCGCGGCACCTACACCATCAAGTCCAAGTTCACCGATGACGACAAACACGATCATCTCTCCTGGGATTGGTGCCTCACTATCAAGAAAGATTGGAAAGACTGATCCCCCGCCCCCCTCGCCATCCTCCATCGACATCTTCCTCAGCCTTCTGCCTCTTTCTTTTCCTTGCTGTCATTCCATTATTTCTGTCTGGATTACGTGTTGATTTAAGCTTTTGCTCTCTCCGTCCATCGACAACCTGCTCTTACAGTTTACCTTCTTTTTCTAAATTCCAATCACTTCATCGTTCCTCCTAACGTAACGCTTCATTTCTTTGCACCTGCCTTTTCTGTTAAGTATTGCATCTTTAGAAATGGAGAAAGCAAACAATGTGCACAATCCAGATTTTGCTGTAATGGTTTGTTTATAAAAGAAAAAAAAAAGAAGTTAAAAAAATAGTCGTTTAACTGCTTTTGGAAAAGTGATAAACTATGTGATTCCCACTGCCCTTTAGCGCTTTCTTTTCTACCCCCCTTTTCATTGATCATTGATTGTTTTGTATAATTACCGTGCTCTGCCTTGGAAAGCATTGTACAGGTAGCAGTAGTGCTGTATTACGTGGCCACTGTACGGTCATTGAGCAATCATTGCTGGACACAACTCTTGGACACAGCCCTCCTAAAGCCTTTGAGCCGATTATTTGTACCAGGGTCTTGGTTAAATATTTTGAATTCAGGCCACCTCTTTTTTTTTTTTAAAACGATTTAGCACCCTACAAAGTCTGCTGACAGAACGGGGGAAACAAAATGACCTCTAACCCCTTGTGACCCCTCTCTGTAGGTGTGGCTGTTCCTCTCCTGATCAGGGTATTTTGGCAGGTTTGTTAGCAGCCTTGTGGCCTTAACAAGAACCCATAGGAAGAAAGTCAACTTCATTAAGCCATTTGCCTTCAGATTATATTTGGCAGGCCACCATGTGAGTCTGTTTTTTAACGATAGGTAATACAAGGACAGCGAATCGGGACTAAGGACTTTGAACACCTTTTTATTTCATGTTTGATAAGTTGTTAAACCATTATGTGTTGGTGTCGATCATATTAGCTCCATTTACATATTTTTATTTGCAGTGCTTGTAGCTGTCTAAATATCAGAACTGTAAATAGAAAGAGTTTTTGGGTTGTAATGGTTTTGTCACCTGGTGTCCTCTCGTCCCCGAGGCCATATTTCCAGCATGTCCAAGGTCTGTTAAACCACTCACCTTGTATTACTCAAGTTTAGAATTTTCCAATGCTGACTGTGCCTCCAGTCTCTTACAATCACATGCTGCTCCTGCTGACTCAGCAGCACTCCTATGTGCTCATCAGTGAGGTGAAAAGTCTTCTGTAATTGACTTCTAAAACCAGTATAGAGACATCAGCCCCACCCAGACATACGTCTTTTTTTTATACACTCCAGAAGTATGGGAATGAAGTCCGTTTCTGCAGCTTCGTTAAGCTCTCGTGTGACGGACTGATGTTTTTTTCTCTGTGGGTTTGGGTTTGACTCAATGTGTGCTACTTGTATTACTGATCTCCTGTGTTCACAATAAAGTGTTCAGACTGAGCCTGCATGTGTCCTGTTGTCTTATTCAACATGCTGTAGGATTTGATTTGTTGCAACCTTGAACACAAACAGAAAAAAAGAACATGGGTGGATACTTTCTTTTTAATCAACAGAAAACATTTTGAATGGCCTACTACAAGAACAACTCTGACAATATGGTAGCACAGCAGCATAGAACAGACTGTTGTCATGTCTGAGATGACCAAACGAATCCCTGAAACGGATCATTGCCCTGCATGCTGTAAAACACCGCAGACGCCATCTCCTTAACTACATAAATTATAAGTTGTTAATCTAAGTAAACTGATCGCCATCAAACACTTAATGCACTATACACTTTGGCAACTGTCTTGATCCAACCAACCATCCAAAAAATTCAGATTACACGTTCAGATCTTTAAGCAACCTCAAGCTGGTCAAAAGCTTGTGATTTCAGTTCCTACCGGTGTTGAAACTTATTAAGCACTTAGTGTTTATTAGACAGATACATGCTTCAAATGCCATAAGTAGTTTCAAAGCCAGTGGCTGCCTTTAAAAACAAAACTTTTTATATTAATTATTTGGCTTAATTATTGTTCACTATAAATAAATAAAAAGTTAAATTATTTCTGCATTAGTACATCTCAATTACAAAGACATCACACACTAGACTGTCCTAGGACAGCAACAATAACCATTTTAATTACAGTCACTCAGAAAAAGGCATTTCATCAACGATCTTCCATCCATGTAGTGACATCTTATATTTCACTACATGGATTAATGGATTAATCAGCCATCCACTGCTAACAATATGCATCATTAATCAACCAACTCCATGACTACAGGCGTCCACCCATTAAGTCATGAGTGGGATTGGGCACCAAATCAAAGATTACGATTCCAGTAGAATCGTTTCTTTTTTGGAATCGTTTGGAATTGTTTAGAGGATTTGGTTTCAAATCCGATCATTACTTCCCAATTTAATATGCGCAAGTTTTGGTTTTTCAAAGCGGCCAGGCGCTTGTTGTGTTGCAGCCTTGGAGCACAGTAAGCAGCGCTCTACTGTAGTGTGGCTTTATTTTACATTGAAACAGCCCTGTAAAACTGCAAACCACCATTGAATTAAAATAAAACTTTCCTCTCATTTGTGAAAATAGCCATGTGACCCGTTTCAACTCCAACCCTCAAAGAATCGGAATCGAGAATTAATAACTGGAATCAAAATGAAGAATCGGAATTGGAATCACAATTGTTAAAATCCAAAGGATGCCCAACCCTAGTCATGAGTGGTCAAATGTAAGACAAGACGCCTTCAAAACAGTGAGGTAAATTAAATATATTCTGTGCGGTCACTGTTTTCAGTGCATGTAGTATCTCCTGCTCATTTGTTACTCTTTTTGCTCTTGGTGGATTTAATGTCACACTTGGTCTTCTGCAGGCGGGAGAAGATCTCTTTGAACAGGGCCTTGTACTCCGGCGTGTTCTGGCTGAGACGTTTGTCCACCTGCTCCACCTGCCTGCTGATCCCCTCCAGGGCCTCTGGGGTGGAGGGAGTTTGGGGGGGTGTGGGAGGGGTGGCAACGGCACCCGATGTCGAAGGCCCCGCGCAGACCATGCTGTACTCCTTCATGGAGGGGTCTCTGGAGACGGGCCGGGAGGTCTGCACTCCGGCGTGGCACAGGCTCTCCTCGTGGCGCCGGCACTTTCCCAGCAGCTCCTCATACTTCTCCAGCAGGGCGTGGTACTGCTCGTCCACCTCCCGCAGGATGCTCATGCCACGTTTGCGCACGCCGTTGGCATGTTGGGCGTAGCTGCCTTGGCGCCTACCTGAGGCGTCGCGGGCCGAGATGGCATTCAGAGCCGTGTCGCTGCAGCTTTTCCTCACTGGGCCTCCCTGCTGCCCCGTGTCCCCTGCCTCTCCAGCGCCTCCTTCACCTCCCTCCTCCAGACCTACGCCCTCCTCTGGGGTGTCTGTCTCAGGGCCGTTGCGGAGCAGCGTCTCCAGGCTGTCTTCCATGCCCCCAATCAGACAAAGCCTGGACTTCCTCAGCTGCTGCATCTCCTGGAGCTCAGCCTCGAGCTCCTGGACACGCAGCTGGCAGCCCTCTGCTCCTAAGAGACGCTGTTCCAGACGCTCAAACTCCTGCAGCACCGCGGCACACTCGCGCTCAGCACCCTCCCTCTGGGACCGCTCTGTGGCCACAGCTGAGCGCAGGGACGAGACAATGTCTCTCAGGCGCTCATTCTCCTCATCCACTGGCTGTCTCTCAGCCAGGTCCACACTGCCCGGGTTGGCCAGCAGGAAACCATCCTCATACCTGATGAAAAGATGTGGTGCATCATTAAGTGTGCTGGGTTTCAAGCACAGTTTGTTAAATACTTTACAACTGCACAATCATACAAATAGTGCACCAATTTGGGCATTCTTTAAAAGGCAATATAAAACCCAGTGTTGTAACCAAGTCATCTTTCCTATGAAAGTAATTCTCAAGTCATATGGTCCAAGTCTTGAGTTATTTCTTTTGGGGGGGGGGGGGGGGGGGGATCAAGTCACGGGTTATGTCAAGTCGAGTCCCCAGTTAAGACAAGTCAAGCCCCAAATCAAGTCATCCATTTTTGATGAGCAGGTCTTGCATTCAGCTGTTTGCTTTTTTCCGTGAAATTTTTAAATCCAAAAGTGATGACTCGTGGCACAGACGCAGCCATTGAGGTGGTCTGGTTCTGACTAATGAGGCTTAATTGGGGGTCTTTGGTGTTACATGATGCAATAGCAAAAAGTTTGACTGACAGCTAGTCATCCAATCATGACAATCACATACCGGGGAGCTTTTCGAGTCATCCAATCATGATTCACAGTTTGCGCTGCATAGCATACTTGAGATAGATATATATATATATATATATATATATATATATATATTTATTATGCGTGTCATTCCCCCTCTCTCTCCCCTTTCATTTCTTCAGCTGTCCTGTCAATAAAGGCATAAAAAAATGGCCAAAAAATAATCTTTAAATAAAAAAAAGAAAGAAAGAAAAGAAACTCCAGACAGTTAGAGACCTTGGCGCAGTGCAGAGCTCTTTGAGGCAGGGGAAGGAGTGCACAGTCTTGCGCCGTTCCTTCTTCTCTCTACGGACCCTCAGCTCCTCCAGAGTTCGCAGCTCCTCCACCCGAGTTTTCAGGCTGTCCACCTGACCCTGCAAGGTCTCCATGGTGCCCGTCAACCTGTGCACACCCACAAATGTTTGTTCAGTGCTCGGTACGTCATATAGACCTAATTCTCTCTTTGATGAGCATACCGTTCCTCTAAAGCCACAGTGAGCTGCTGTTACAACATAAAGCATGTGAAGAAGGAGCATATTTAGAATGAACAGAGGCAGCCACGGAAATCTTTAGCATTAAGACCACTAATGTGATTTGTAAAGAACTTCGATCCCTGATTATGAAATTGTTAAAGAGAGCAAAAATGTTAAGTCCTCTATAGTTGCCCTGGTAGAAGGGAATGCCTGTAAACACACAATTGTTCAGTAAAATCAGTAAAAATGTGGAGTATCGTTCTTGTTACAGACATATTTTTCTACAGTGTATGATCACCTGTCTATTTTCTGCTGCGAGGCCTTGCTCTCCAGTACCAGTTTCTCATTGGTGATCTCCAGCTCTCTGGCAGTCACATCCAGCTGTTCATACACCTTTGCATGCTGCTCGTTCATCTCCCTCAACATTTCCAACTGCTTGGACAGGTACTGCAAGGGAGACAAGTTTAAGATTAAAATGAGGTGATAAGGGACTAAATATGAAAAAATTCAAATTTGATTAATAAAATACAACCACATATTGAGTCAACTGTAATGGCTGACCACCATGTTTTGTGATAAAGAACACTAGTGAGCAGAGACACTGAAATACTTTCAGTTAAAAAACACATTACATATGATATAAAATGATGACATACTATCCTATGACTTTTTCATGACATACTATATACTATGACTTTTTTGACATAATATGCTATGACTTCTTTTACTTTTTTCCACGTACTATACAAATGACTTTTATCAACATACTATACTATGACTTTTATCAACATACTATTCTATGACTTTTATCAACATACTATACTATGACTTTTATCACCATACTATACTATGACTTTTATCAACATACAATTCTATGACTTTTATCAACATACTATACTATGACTTTTATCAACATACTATACTATGACTTTTATCAACATACTATACTATGACTTTTATCAACATACTATACTATACTATGACTTTTATCAACATACTATACTATGACTTTTATCAACATACTATACTATGACTTTTATCAACATACTATACTATACTATGACTTTTATCAACATACTATACTATGACTTTTTTATCACTTTTTTCAACATTCTATACTATGACTTTTTTAGAAATATTATACTGACTTTTTTATCACTTTTTTCGACATACTATACTATGACTTTTTTATCACTTTTTTGACATACTATACTATGACTTTTTTCCTAATGCAATATTATGACTTCTTATCACTTTTTTTGACATACTATACTATGACATTTTTAATCACTTTTTTCAACGTATGACATTTTTCACTTTTTTCGACAAGCTACTATGACTTATCACTTTTTCCAACATACTATTCTATGACTTTTTTATGGCATATTATACTATGACTTTTTTATCACTTTTTTGACATACTATACTATGACTTTTTTGACATATTATACTATCACTTTTTTTAATCCTTTTTTCGACATACTATACTATGACCTTTTTTTCACTGTTTTTTCGACAAACTACTATATTATGACTTTATCACTTTTTTGGACATACTATCCTATTACTTTTTTTATCACTTTTTTCAACAGGTTATACTATGACTTTTTTTAACATACTATACTATGACTTTTTCATCATTCTTTTTCAAAATAATATATTTTTTTGAATACTAGGCCTATACTTTGACTTACTCACTTTTTTAGACATACTATACTATGACTTATCACTTTTCCTCATACTATATTATGACTTTATCACTTTTTTGGACATACGGTACTATCCTATTACTTTTTATCACTTTTCGATAGGTTATACTTTTCGACATACTATATATACTATGACTTTTTCATAATTTTTCCTCATACTATACTATGACTTTTTTCCTCATAATATACTATGAATTGTTTATCCATTTTTTCGACATATTATACGGTGACTTTTTAAATCCCTTTTTTTGACATACTATACTATGGCTTTTCTTTATCACTTTTCTCGACATATTATATTATGGCTTTTTTCGACATACTATACTATGACTTTGTTTTTAAATTTTCGACATACTATAATGAGTTTTTATGAATTTCTTCGACATACTATACTATGATTTTTTTCCGACATACTATGACTTTTTTAGACATAATAAAAACCTACTATGAGTTTTTTCAACATACTACACTATGACTTTTCAAATTTTTTTGACATACTATGCCTTTTTTTCAACATGCTATACTACGCCTTTTTTCGACATACTATACTATGATGTTTTAGTGACTTTGTTTTTACGTATTATACTTTGTGGATTTGAACCCTGTACCTTCTTGCTGTGAGGCAACAGTACTAACCATTGGTCCACCGTGCTGCTTTCCTATACTATGGCTTTTTGTCAATTTTTTGACATACTATATTATGACTTTTTTCAAAATTTTCAACATAATATACTGTTTTTTTGACATGCTATACTATGGCTTTTTATCACTTTTTCCGACATACTATACTATGGCTTTTTTCACTTTTTTCAACATAATATACTATGACTTTTTTCAAAATTTTCAACATAATATACTGTTTTTTTGACATGCTATACTATGACTTTTTTTCAACATACTATACTATGACTTTTTTTAGACATAATATAGGCCTACTATGAGTTTTTTCAACATACTATACTGTGACTTTTTTTTGACATACTATGACGTTTTTTTGAACATGCTATACTACGCCTTTTTTCGACATACTATACTATGATGTTTTTGTGACTTTTGTTTTACATACTATACTTTGTGGATTTGAACCCTGTACCTTCTTGCTGTGAGGCAACAGTACTAACCATTGGGCCACCATGCTGCTTTCCTACACTATGGCTTTTTGTCAATTTTTTGACATACTATACTATGACTTTTTTCAAAATTTTCAACATAATATACTGTGTTTTTTTGACATAATATACTATGGCTTTTTTCACTTTTTTCGACATACTATACTATGGCTTTTTCACTTTTTTCGACATACTATACTATGGCTTTTTTCACTTTTTTCGACATACTATACTATGGCTTTTTTCACTTTTTTCGACATACTATACTATGGCTTTTTTCACTTTTTTCGACATACTATACTATGGCTTTTTTATCACTTTCTTCGACATACTATACTATGGCTTTTTTTGACATAATATAGGCCTACTATGAGTTTTTTCGACATTTCCGTCATACTATATTATGATGTTTTTGTTACTTTTTTTCACATACTATACTTTGTGGATTTGAATCCTGTACCTTTCGACTTGCTATACTATGGCTTTTTTCACTTTTTCGACATACTATATACTATGGCTTTTTTATCACTTTTTTCGACATACTTTACTGTGGCTTTTTTATCACTTTTTTGACATACTATACTATGGCTTTTTTCGACATAGTATACTATGATTTTGTTTTTAAATTTTCGATATACTATGAGTTTTTTATGAATTTCTTCGACATACTATACTATGATTTTTTTTTCCGACATAGTACACTATGACTTTTTTTCAAAGTTTTTGACATACTATGACTTTTTTCGACATAATATAGACCTACTATGACTTTTTTCGACATACTATACTATGATGTTTATGTTACTTTTTTATTTTTTTATTTTTTATTTTTTTACATACTATACTTTGTGGATTTGAACCCTGTACCTTCTTGCTGGGAGGCAACAGTACTAACCATTGGGCCACCATGCTGCTTTCCTATACTATGGCTTTTTGTCAATTTTTTTGACATACTATACTATAACTTTTTTCAAACTTTTCAACATAATATACTATGTTTTTTTTCAACTTGCTACACTAAGGCTTTTTTATCACTTTTTTCGACATACTCTATTATGGTTTGTTATCACTTTTTTTGACATACTATGGCTTTTTACGACATACTATACTATGACTTTATCACTTTTTTCGACATACTATACTATGGCTTTTTTTGACATACTATGACTTTTTTATCACTTTTTCGACATACTATACTATGGCTTTTTATGATTTTTTCGACATACTATACCTTTTATAACTTTTTTCTATTTCTATTTTACTAATACTTTATCACTTTGACATACTATGACGTTTTTAAGACTTTTTTTGACATACTATGACTTTTCACGACTTTTAAAATACTATGATACAACATATACTATCACTTCTTTCAACATACTATCCCTGACTTTTTTCGAAATACTATACTATCACTTTGTAATGATTTTTTTGACATACTATACTATGACTTTTTTTTAATCATTTTTTTTCCGACATACTGTACTATGACTTTTTTTGACAGACTATACTATCACTTTTTCGACATACCATACTATAATTTTTTCGAAATACTATACTATGACTTTTTTCAACACACTACCTTTTATAACTTTTTATAATATAATACTTTATCACTTTTTTCGACATACTATACAATTACTTTTTACGTCTTTTTATGACATACTATACTATGACTTTGTATGACATACTATACTATGACTTTTTATGGCATACTATATGACTGAAAGTATTTAAAATGGACCGTGGATGATTAAAATATATGAATGCATTTCATGTCACCTGCAGGGGCCGCACAAAATGCTTCCGAGGGAACTATGATTTAAAGAAACTTGAGTTTTTTTGTGCTTCATGTTTTACAATAACTAGCTGAAATGTGTTACAACATGTGGGACAAGCATACCTCTATCTCTTGTACGTGCTCGTCATTGTTGATGTACATCTGTTGTAGGGAGTCCTCCAGCTCCTTGTTGCGTTCCAGGAGGGTCTTGCCGAGCTCGGCTGCCAAGTGTAGGTCTGACACGAGCCAAGAAAGAAGAAAAGGCATAAACAGCAGACAGTGGCGAGAGTGTCGAGTACAGGAGCTCACCACATAGTGTCTGACTTTTCCTCGTCACCAAGAGTGGTTTGCTTTTAAGAGAAGCACTCACTGCAGCTGACGTGCACATTAAGCACTTGAACGCTACCTGATCAGGCAACCTTCGTTTAAACATGAATTTAAGATGTGAAACATAACATCCTGTCCTTGATTAAACCCCTTAAGGTTTCTGAAATCCTGATGTTTCTTGCCCGGTTCTTTCTTAAGATGCGTTAATGATAGCTAAGATAAGAGAAAACGTTTTTGTAGGAAATGACTATCAATCAAAAGGTTCATATTTAAAGCTTTTTTTTTACTATCAACACATTCTATCATACATTTTTAAAAAAAATACACAACAAGCCCTAAAACAAAGTTAAACACATCTACTGTAAGTACAACATGTTGAAAGAAAATGATAAACCTCGCAGATCACATTGGTCTGAGCGATGATAACACCGCAGACGCCACCCTCACAGTTGCTGTTCTTTTACCACACAGCTTGAAGCATACATTATCCATCTCCTCTGGTGAAAACAAGCCTAGCTGGACCGAGTAGGAGGAGGAGAATCCTGCTGGCCCTGCAAAGTTGGAGCACACAGCACTGGAGGAGTGGAACGGCGTGAAGAAACAGAGAGAGCCATTGACACCCATTACTGGACATGAATGCAGTGTTTTATCAGCACAGTGTTGGGCGTAAGCAATGACAGGAACACACACACACACACACACACACACACACACACACACACACACACACACACACACACACACACACACACACACACACACACACACACACACACACACACACACACACACACACACACCAGATTAGATGTGATTTACTGTTAGTGTATGCAGCGCGAATCCCTCTGTTTTATCTAATATACTTAACAAGCATCATTAGCTCACACCCGTGTTGTTACATTTGCCTCCAATGCTGCCGAGGGACAGGCTGTAATTTCCTGTTTCAACAATGCAGAACTGATGACAGAACACTGGTCTAAACCGCCGAGTGATAATGAGCTGAGTGAAAGTGTGTGAGGAGAGAGAGCACAGCAGGCCTTCATCCCCCAGGTCCAACTCAGTCACAGCGCGATTTCTGTTCCTGAGGGCGACACGTGCAGAGTCATAGTTATGTAATTTGAGAATTGTGCGCACGGATGAGCAGAATATGAAGCTGTGCTTAGGATATACCAATCACCAGAAACCTAATAATGACACAAAAGGCTGTCACATCACAAAGACAGTCATGGTATCTATCAATGACTGTCCTCACAGTCAATCACAGGCCCCCTCAGATGACACAAACATGACATCACCGGACTACCATCTGCCCAGACACATTTCATATGTTTGTCAGATCATATTGAACACAGGGGTCACTAAATCTCAGAGCTGGCAACCAACAACTTATATAACAGCAGCATTTCTGGGGCAAAATCATGCCCGACTTAAAGCGCATGCAGGATGACGACATGTGCTTGAGCCTCCAAGCTGACCCCAAAGCCTGGAATCTCTGATCCCGACTAAGGAGGTCTAGTCTGGGGTTGCCTTATCAGATCAGCCAGGGGCTTAATGACTTCAGGCTCGGTGCTGAATAATGCTGAGATGAGATACAGGCAGTGTGCCAAACACTCACTCACGCACACACACACACACACACACACACACACACACACACCCACACACACACACACACACACACAAACACAAACCTGCCTCTCTGCTCTCTGACTATGTACCAGACGATGATGAGACACAAAGCTGCTTTAGTTCTCTGGGTCAGCAGGTAATCAGGGGATGGGGTGATGCTGAGGCCGGCACTGCAGAGGGATACACATCTCTCCTCTGAGATGCACTGTTGATGAAAGTGCATCCATTTAAGTCGTTTACTGAGAGGGCTGATAACACACTGCATCACATTATGCATAAGTGAAAAGGCAAACACAAGCCTTCTTCTGATAGATGTTCTGCCTTTGTCTTCCGTGTTCATTTAAGGTCACAGACACATGACTGCTGTTCTGTTTCGAGGTGAAAAACTAGTCACAAAATCAATCACTGCTTCAATATCTCCAGATTTCAGGGAGTTTTCTGCATTTTCCCCCTCACACCCCCTAAACAATGCCACTACATCCCCACAGATGATCAGTGCTTTCACATCCCTGTCACCAACTAACCCAGACTAACTCAGCAGAGTGAATACAGTGTTTGATTACAAAAGAAATTAGGCAAAGAGGAGTGCTGGGATGCAGTGATGTGACCCTGCAAGGAGGCAGATGAAACCGAGGCAAAATTCACTCAGTCAGACAGCAGGGCTATTCTGGGAAACATCACTAACAACATCAAAATAATTGGCAGAGGAAGAGAGCAGAGATGCAGCTCCCGACTCGGATGCAGAGACAGACAGAGACATGGGGTTACAGTTTTCATAGTGCGTGCACTCGTGCATGAAATGCGTTTGAACAGTGGATGCAACGGCCTCCCTGCTTTCCATCCACCCCCTCCTGCATGAATCCATTTATCCTAAAAGCCAAGATAGAACACTGATTGTGGATGGGGGCATTGTTACACCCCCACACACACACACAAAACCGAAGACAGGAGAGATGATGTCTCACCTTGCTCCAGGTCCCGCTGGTCGTACCACGGCTCCTCTTCCTCCGTGACAAACTCCTCCATCCTGCCTGCACGGAGCATCGATGTTGATCAACTTCTTCTTCGCCGGTGATGTGATCTGCTAATTCACGAACGACTCGCCCGGAAGTGACAGCCAAGAACAGCGGCGCATCCCCCAAGTAACCCTTTGAGAACAAACAAAATCACGTCAGCGCACCTGCTTCTCGAACCGTCTGCAGATATATGAACCAAACCACGTCCGGCCGTTCACACACCTGCAGACCTGAAATCAAGCAGTCTGTAGCTTACAGCAGATGCTAGAAAGCAGAGAGTGCAACTAACAGTGTTCGTTCTGTTGTCTCATCAGTCTTTGATGTACAGACGCAGGTTGGCAGCCCGCTCGCGCTCATTGGCTGAATGCTGCTGTTGCTGCGTTTACGTTCTGTCGGAAATGCTTCATGCAGTGTGGGCACTTTAACTCTTTATCCTGCTGCTGCTGCTGCAGCACGGCGTTTTACAGGTTGTTTTATTACTGCGTTTGAATACTGGTTTCGACTCCATCTTTACTGATCGGGGAGGCTAATTCACTTTAAGTTGAAATCTGACATGTTTAATGTTATATCATTATAACATCCAACGGTTTGCAAGCCACAAGGTGAATTATTCTCAACACTAGATGCTCCATCTTCCTCACTGGAGGTTGAAGGTGCAGAAAGGTGATCGAAAAATTGGAGAGAAAAAAAAGGTTTACTTATTCTAATCAGTAATATATAATAAGATGCCTCCTCCTCTTATTTTCTGTGCAATGTACAGATTTTGTATGCTGCAATACTACCTGAACCCAGATGTGGCTACTGTGTAGTTTGATCACACATATGTTTAGGAATATGCAACATACAAAAATAAAAATAATGAAGGTCTTGAAACTAGAACCTGACACAGGGGACCTTCTTCAAAACAAGGTCCTGATAGAAAACAACAGCAGATCCATTTTAATGTTAATATTGTGGTAATGGTGCATGTTGCCAACACGTTTTCAATTTAACTGCACAATCCAAATGAAACAAAGAAAGTATTTGCCGGGTTTGTAATTTTAAATACAATAGTAAAATGTAGGGGGGGGATAAGTATGTCTTCTTCTTAATTCAGCAAGAAAGAGTAATATTTCTCTCACAAGTTAGGCTCTCAACAGCTAATTTCACTTCTTGTCTGTTTTCGTAGTTATGTTCAAAAGTATGACTTTGTGGTAGTTTTATTCTATTATTCCATTCTATATCAGTTTCCTTATTATTAAGGCTTAAGATGGGTATGTTTAGCAGCATGTTAATTTCACAGCTCAACATCAACAACATCAGTGACACTACTGTCATGTTTTTTTTTATTAAATGTAGATCAGTCAGCTTTTAACATTTACATCCCTTGTTTTTCATTGTCCGAATGAAGGAAATTAAAGTCGTAAGTTACAAGGTACAACGGAAGGCAGCACCACTGGAGGTGACGTCACCGTGTATTTGACACAGCGTCCCCGGTACGGAGGTCTCCTCCCCCTCCAGCCTTCTAAATACAGCCATGATCCAAAAAACACACACACACACACACACACACACACACACACACACACACACACACACACACACACACACACACACACACACACACACACACACACACACACACACACACAGTTCCAATAAGTGTATCTGTCCAATTGAAGACATTTGTGTTCATGAATAACCACACAGTAAGGCTCTCACACTGCAGTTAGTGTGTTCCTATTCAGCATAGACTTTATTGTAAACATTTAGGAGCAAAGAGGAGATGGACTATGGCTGTTCAGACTGCACAGCCAGGCCTCTGTGTCCACCAGTGCTTCCAGTACTCTTTGGGTTGCCTCCTGACTGTGGAGACAGAAACTGTAGGCTCTCTAAGGAACATTTCTCTCATTGAAAATCACATGGCTAAGAAAACAAAAACATTATCCCTTTGCTAAGACATAACCGAAGATTAAACTGAACTTTAAATAAGAGAAAAACTGGTCAGTTTGACATCATACAGTATGTATCATTGTTGTCCATTCACGCTGTTCTTTGTACTGCAGTCCAGCAGCCAAAGACAAAATAAGTAGCAGCAGTAAAAATACTTTAGGCCTCTACAACACAAAACCGTCTGGTTTATGTCACATAGTTCTCCATCGACCCAGTGTTCTTGTAGGTTTTATCCACAATTAGCTCAAATTATGCATTTTTTTTTAAACTGCTGACAACCATTACCACAATGTGTTTCTAGACATGCTAGTGGCTCTATGGATGGAAATGTCAGCTGGTCTGTTGCTCAGTCCATCACAACGGTCTAGACTAAAATATATCAACAATTATTTGATAGATTTCTGTGTAATTTGGTTCATACTTAACATAGTCCACAGAGAACACTAATGACTGATCCGACTGACCTAACCTTTCATCTAGCACCGTCGGGTCACCATTTTAATTGGTTCATAACCAAATACCTGCAAAACTAATGACATTCCCATCAGCCTCAGCTGTAGTTTGTGTTCAGTGCTCAGAGCATGTTAGCATTTAGCTCAAAGCACTGCCATGTACAGCGTCACAGAGCTGCTAGCATGGCTGTAGACACTTTAGTCTTGTTTATTCCTTGTTTTATACTTGTTTAAGAGGCCTTTGGTTTCCATTCATTTCAGGTCAGTATGAAAATCAACTTGCAGAGACTTAAAATATATTTTACTGGAGATTTAAGTGCGATTTAATTGATTTGAAAAAAAGAAAGAGTGTAGTCCCACAAAAGGTCCATACTGTAGTAAAATGAATAAAGACCAATTGCGGCACATACATTGCTCATACACATAAAACAGTCATTCACAGTCATATGAGTATGCACACAGTTTGACCTCTGTTCTCTCAGGCTGTCACAGCCCACATTATTGCTCAATTACTGACATAAGCTATTACAGCAGCAATGAGTCTGGAAAAAGCAGCAAATCAACCGTAAAGCTGGTCAGCAGGCGTGTGTGGTAAAACCTAAGTTTACTGGAACGAGACAAGCTTAGGCACTGACAAAAGAGGAAGGGTTCAACCCTAAAATGGCTACATTTCCACGCCTCATCATTCCTTGTTCTCTGTGGTTTTACAGCTCTGTGGTCTTTTTAGGTGCTTCCAGTCTGCCTCACTCTCACAGCGCTTGACTCTGCTGAAGAACTTCTTGATGATGGCTTTGGCTTCTGCTTTAACTGTGGACAGAGAGAGAGATGAGCATTAGAGTCCAACGCATGCAGCAGAGCACAATTTTGAGATTATGTATCCCCTGCGTACCTTGGCCTTTCCCCCGACTCCTGCCATCTGTGAGAAGATGAGATAAGTAGCGGGCAAAGGACTTAAACAGCTCCTGCAGCCCAAGATAACAACAGCTGAGAATCCATTTCACACTGCTTTTCTGCAAACATGAAGTCAATCAATCAGAAAGCGCTCTCTCACCTTGGTGGCAAACTTTCCCTGAGTGTAAAAGGGGTCCAGATAGCGGACCACGATATCAGCGGCCTCCTTCAGCGTCACAGGCTTGGGTGGATCATTGGCGGAGAGCAGCGCCCTCTCCTGCACATTGGGGTTGAACGTTACTCTTCTGTCTAAGGGGCGGCTGCGCTTCGCTGGAGGAGACGACTCGCTCTTATTCGCTTTTATATCATCTGTCACCTGGACACAAACAAGTTTAAAACATTAGTTCAAGTCAGGCATCATCATTACACTGTTTAGTTTCTCACACATGAGCCGGAGGGAAAACCACATTTCACCAGGAAACTAACAAAAGACACATAACATGCTGTACTGTGAACTCAATAACAGTGTCTTCTGCCACTAAGCTGGCTTGAATAAATTATTTTCCAAAAATAATTTTATTTGAATGTATGTGGGGGAGTCTTTTCAGAGCTGTCAGCGGGGTTCTTACTCTTGTCAACATATTGACCAACCTTTATATTTTGAACCATGATATTTGATTTGTCTGTCTAAGAATAGGAGGTGGTGTTTGTCTTATTTGACTAAAGTCACAGGCTTAGTGTGGACACACACACACACACACACACACACACACACACACACACACACACACACACACACACACAGTCACCAAGCAGGAGATAAATTTGATATAAAGATTGGATAGAAAACAGACAGTTACCCCGTCTGTTAGAGGTGGGTTAGCTTCATCCTCAGGTTTGTTTTGTCTGTGTGAGAGGTCAAAAATAATGTTAGAGACTTTTCCATCTTTTTTTTTCTTCTTAAAAATGGTGCATTTAGGGTGTCTTACTCTGCAGTGGACTTCATATACTCTATAGATGTGTCTTGAATCTGCTCCAGCTCCAACGTCTCTGTTTTATGTTTTTCCTCCTCTTCATCATCATCAATAATAACTATGACTTTGTTTTTACTTTCGTCTTGGATCACATCCTGAGTCTCTACAGGACTGATCTCTACATCGTCCACAGTGACAGGTGAGTGTTCCTGCTGGCTAGCGCTTTCTTGAGCGACTACCGCTGCGGTGTGAGATAACAGAGCATCAAGTCCCCTCAGCATCTCCGCCTCCTCCTGGCTGTCCACCGTCGTTTCTTTCTTGGCAAAATACTGGGAAATGTTGCGAGAGCTCTTTGCCGCTTCCGCTAGCTTCTGCTGCTTCTTGCTCATGGCTCTGCCCGCCTTCGTCGGGCTGTTCATGGAGGTGGCTGCAGCAGCGTTTGCTCTGGCTCTGATGGACGACGTTACAGCCGAAGATGCATCGGTGCTTGTCTCTCCGGAGCCTCCTGAGCTGTCACTGTAAAATCCGCCGCTCTCTGTTCCCTTGTTAGACCCAGTGTCCGACATGGAGGCCTTCAGCAGCTCCTTAGCGGTCTGGAAGGGGTTGGATGATCCCCTCAGACCTGCTCCTACTCTCTTACGCTTCAGCTGGAGGAATAATGGCAAACAAAGAAGACATATTCATATCGGAATACTCTGCAGTCACAAGAAACCGCGATAACTGCTTGCAAACTAGGTAAAGCAAGTGTGTAGTAAAGAGGAGCTTACAGAGTAGATCTCAGATGCAGAAGTGAATCCCTGCAGCTCCTCAGAAAAGGAGGCAGAAGAAGAGGAGGAAGGTTCCTCTTTGAGTTTTGACTCATTTTCTCTGGTTTCACTGCTGCCGTTGGTCTTGACACCTTCTCCTTTTTCTCCAGGTGCAGTTTTCTTCATCTCTGATACCTTTAAAACAAGATACGAGTTAAGAACATATATTTCCAATCTTAGTGTATGCTACCAATGATCCTGTGACAGGCAGAGCAGTCAGTAGTTACCTTCTTTAGTACAGCAGCTTTGTACAAGTTGGAGGACTTGCTGCTCTTGAAGACCTCATGCTCAATATCCACCGCTACAGACAGGGTGTCACTGCTGAGAGACAGAGAAGACAATGTAGAGCGACTGCGGGGAAAGAAATCTTGAAAGTTCACAACATATGAATGATGTTTGAAGCATGTGTCTGCATAATTACTTGAATGAGTCTTCTGCCCCCTGGTGGCCATACAATGCTTCCTGCAAGAGGCACAGGCAGTGCTCTCTGGCCTGAAATAGAAAAAGGAAATAAAAAATGATTGATTGATTGATTGATTGATTGATTGATTGATTGATTGATTGATTGATTGATTGATTGATTGATTGAAGGGTAGATAGGTAGTAAGGTAGATAGATAGATAGATAGATAGATAGATAGATAGATAGATAGATAGATAGATAGATAGATAGATAGATAGATAGATAGATAGATAGATAGATAGATAGATAGGTAGTAAGGTAGATAGATAGATAGATAGATAGTAAGATAGATAGATAGTAAGATAGATAGATAGTAAGATAGATAGATAGTAAGATAGATAGTAAGATAGATAGATAGATAGATAGATAGATAGATAGATAGATATTAAGGTAGATAGGTAGGTAGTAAGGTAGATAGATAGATAGATAGTAAGATAGATAGATAGTAAGATAGTAAGATAGATAGATAGATAGATAGGTAGGTAGTAAGGTAGATAGATAGATAGATAGATAGATAGTAAGGTAGATAGATAGATAGATAGATAGATAGATAGATAGATAGATAGATAGATAGATAGATAGATAGGTAGTAAGGTAGATAGATAGATAGATAGATAGATAGATAGATAGATAGATAGATAGATAGATAGATAGATAGATAGATAGATAGACAGATAGTAAGGTAGATAGATAGATAGATAGATAGATAGATAGATAGATAGATAGATAGATAGATAGATAGATAGATAGATAGATAGATAGATAGATAGATAGATAGATAGATAGATA